>JAZHEH010003038.1:1800000-2050561 GCA_036589455.1 Ateles fusciceps | reverse complement strand
TTCTAAGCTGCCGGATACACATATCAGTTTAACTCTCTACGGTGAATGAAACGTTGCAAAAACAGTTTCTCAAATAGCTTCTTTTCGGTTTTATGATGAGATATTTGTCTTTTCTCCATAGGCCTGCTTTCAGTTTGAAATGTCCCTCTCTAGTTTCTACAGGAAGTGTGTTTCTAAACTGCCGAATCAGATCATAGGTTCAACTCTCTCAGTTTAACAGACACACAGCAAAGCAGTTACAAATGTACCTTTCTTCTGGGTTTTACAGCCAGGCTTTTTCGGTTTTCCCATAGGGTGGGATTTTGTTGGAAATATGTGTTTTTACATTCTTTACAAAGAGTGTTTCTAAGCTGCTGAACATACACATCAGTTAAACTCTAGAAGATGAGTGCACACTTTGCAAATCAGTTTTACAAATAGCTTCTTTTTGTTTTTATGGTGAGATATTTGTCTATTCCCCATATGCTACAACTCAGTCTGAAATGTCCCTTTCTAGTTTCTATACGAAATGTATTTCTAAACTGCAAATTCAAAACATAGGGCAACTCTCTTAGTTGAAAGGACACACAACAGAGCAATTTCAAAGAGTATTTTTCTTCTGGGTTTTAAAACCAGTGTTTGAATTACAGGCATGGGTCACCATGCCCAGCTAGTTTTTGTATTTTTAGTGGAGATGGGGTTTCACCATGTTGGCCAAGATCGTCTTGATCTCTCGATCCTGTGATCCGCCTGGCTCGGCCTCCCAAAGTGCTGGGATTACAGGTATGAGCCACCTCACCTGGCCAGCGCTTTACTTCTATTAGAACTAAATCCTATTTTCGCCTTTATGGCTCAGTCTAGGACAGACCTTCAGCCTGGCCCCAGCTGCCACCAGACAGGGGCAGGATTGAAGCCTAGCCGTAAAGCTGAGACTCACTCTTGGGGGTGGGTTTTATGGTCCCAAGGGACGGGGGAGAAGAAGATGGAGGGTTCAGAAGGAACATTTGGGGGATGAGGATGGCCCCGCCAACAAAGAGATGCCGACTCGGGGAAGATCAGCGGGGCCCCCCTTGTGCCTCGGCCTGCAGAATGACAGGATCATTAGCTTGGGCTCGACTTTTGGATGAAGTGGTCCCATTGCTTGGCCTTGCCTTGCCTGTGGTAGCGCTCCCGGAGGGGTGACCTGCAGAAGGTCAGGAGCGGCCTCCCAGGTCTGGCTGAGTGCTGACGCGGCCCCTTCTGAACTCCTCCGGGGGTCCTAGCTTGACCTTGCAGGAAGCCCTGGTTTGATCCTCGCAGGACTTGAATTCGTATCTTCAGGTCATTAGGCCCCGGAGCTGGCCCCTGATCACACGCAAAGCCCCCATCCATCCATCCATCCATCCATTCACTCAACAAACATTTGCTAAGCTCCAGCCCTGTGCCAGGCCCTGCCTGGGCCCTGGGGGTACGGAGAGTCAGTCTTCACATCGAGCCCTGGTCTCCACGAGGTCAGACACTGTGTGAGCGACAGGGTGGGAATTCGCCCTCTCCCGCCAGGAGCCGACGCTGGAGGCTGGATGAGGCACAGGGCCTGGCAGGAGGCCCACCTGAGGTTCTGCCCTTCTCTCTAGGGAGCAAGACAGGCCTGACTCCATGTTGGGTTACCTCGGCCAGGGCTTGGTGGTAACATCGCTGTCCCACCAGCTTCCGCGACACTGGCTGGGGTGGGAGCTGGTCTCTGTTCTGTTGCTGGAGGGAACCCCAAGGCCAATCACGATTCTGGCTACCAGGGCCTGGGGTGATGGTGGCCCTGGGTCAGGAGCAGAAGAGGGGCCCTGCCTTCAGGGACACGGGGGGCACACCACACAGACGCACACAGGTAGGGGGTGCACACACGTGTCCCTTACCGCATCCACGTGGCTCAAGACACACACAAATGCGCAGACCCACGCCTTACTCTACACACACGTCTGGTACCACCGCCTTCAAACACATGCCTCATGCTACAGTCACAGGGAAAACGCAGACGCGACCCACGCGTGTACCGCACATGCGCACAGACCCCACGCCAGGCACGGCCACACTTTTACTCCCCCCCCCCGCCCCGCCCTGCCCGCCCCCTCTTCCCAGGCTTCTCCTCTTCTCCTGCACAGATACGCGCCCACCCAGGCTCACTGGCGCCCCCCACTGCCCTGGAGAAGTAAGTCTACAAGCCCTGAGATGCCCCCACATGCAGAGAGAGGCGGGATGCGCCTCGGGAGGGAGGTCAGGGGGAGTCCCTGCATTCCCCGCACAGCGGTGGCCGCTGGCCGCTCTCAGCCCCCGCACCCTGGGACCCGGCCTCTGGGCGCTGTGCACGTGCTTCGGAGAGGGCGCCATATTTTCTGTGCCGTCGCCCACGAAGACAAGCCGGGTCCCCACCCCTGCTCCCAGCACTCAGAGACGCCCACCTCGGGAGGACTAAACAGCTCCTGCCACCCGGCTCCTTGCGGGGTGGGGTGGGGGCTAGTGGGAGGACACATGCCCCTGAGCCCTGGGGGGTCCAGGCCGCGCGGCCCTGCTCACTGACGGAGGGTGGCCCGCGCCTCCCGTTCCTCCGCTCCCTCTTCCTCTCCCGCCCACGTGCTCCCCGCCGGCCGTTCTCTCCCCCAGACCCTCCCCCACGCCCGCCCGGCTTTCCTTTCTCTCGCTCTCTGGCTCCCTGTGTCCCTGTGACCTGCTTATCCTCTAGAATAAAGGTCGACATTTTCAGTTACCCCCAAATAACAGAGCGGTTCTTGGGGCCTGGCGGAGTAGGGCGCACGGGCGCAGGCGCTGGTTCGCGTGCGGGGCCTGCGGGGGGGGGCGGCGGGGGCGCCCACGGTCCCACTGGTCTTTGTTTGCTTTTTCTCTTCCGGAGCCTTCCTGTTTTCCTGGGAGACTGGAAGCACGTTTCCCTTCAGGGGAGGAAGGGAGACAAAGAGAAATAAAAACCGTCCTCGTTGTCTTGCGAACAGCGTAGAGCGGAGCGGGGGCTCGGCAGGAGGGAGGGACGCGAGGGAGCGGCCGGGACCCAGGATGGGGCCTGCGGGCTGGGGTGGGCGTCAGAGGGCACGCGGGGAGCTGAGCAGGAGCCCCTCGAGACCGGGGGGAGGGTGGGCGTCCTGCAGGAAGGGCTGCCGGGAGGGGAACAAGGCGGGGCTGCTGCGGGGCGGGGTTTGAGGACAGACAGCATCTGCCCATCGCCAGGAAGGCGCTATTCTCTGTGTCCCGCCCCGCGACAGGCGCCGGGGGCGCTGAGGTGAGTGACATGTCTCCGCTCTCAAGGGGCATAAACTCTACCGAAAACAGAGCAGTGGCTTCTGTGATCAGCACTTGTATCCACTCAGGTTCAGACAGGGTGGGTGACCTGCCCGAGGACACACAGCGGGAGGTGAGGGGACCGGGATCCCAGCCAGGTCCGTGTGACCGCAGTCTCCTTTCACACCGCCTCCGCCGGGCACACGTGGCTCCTGCGTAGCCTTGAGCAAGTCCTCCCCCTCTCTGGGCCATCAGTTTCCCCATCTGAAAAGCGGCCAGCACGCTGGCGCTCCGCAGGGCTGCGGGGAGCATCGCATGTCTGGATGGGAAGGACGCTCAGCTCTGGCTCTCGGGCGAGCTGGCTGGGGGTGGGGGAGCAAAAGACCACCGGGTGCTGGGGGAGGGACTGGCCGCAGGGAAAGGAGGCCGGACCGCAGCTTCACTCCCTGCTGCCGCCCAGTGGCAATAATTGGGTAGTGCAGAGGGTGGGTCTGGACCGCCTTCTTCCGCTTACACAAGCCCCTGAGCAGAAAGGCGCCTCCAGGGAGTGTTGTCTGGTCCTCCCTGGCCCCATTTTTCGGATGCCCAAAGAAGGGCGGGACTCCTCCTCAGGTCATCCAGGGCAGAAGCTTGGGCTGGGCTGGGATTGGCTTTCAGGCTAGGGTGCTTCCCTCCACCCCTGTGGCACTCAAGAAGCCCCCAGTCAGCTTCAGAGCAAGAGAGACAGAGTTCTGCATCCTCTGCTTGATGCCACCACCTCCAGGGGAGGCTTCCAGGGCCTCCTCCAGTAGGAAGTGGCCTCACTGCTGCCCTGCAGTGCCACACTCGAACTCTCCTTGCTCCTGCCCCCACCAACCTTGACTGTCCTCCTGCCCACAGCAAATCAGATGCAGGGCCCCCTGAGGCACAGGGGATGGTGGAGAACCATCGTCACCACTCAGGGAGCATGTGCCAGGGGCCCACTCTGTGCTGAGGCTCTACCTGCGTCCTCTCACTTGAGCCTCCTAAGAACTTCAGCAAGTTGGGGGTTATTTTGATCCCCCATTTTTCAGGTGAGGAAAGGGGCACAGAGAGGTCATAACTTTTAGAGGGTGGATAGGGACTCAAACCCAGGTCCGTCCGTACTCTGGAGAGGCGCTGGCATTTGGAGGTGATGGACATATGGCAGTCCAGTGTGACGGGACACTGAAATAACCAGTCCAGGGGGCTTGTGGGCTGGGGTCTCAGCTTCACTGTTGTGCTGGTGGGTGATTCAGGCAAGGCCCACCCCGCTCGGGACCCTGGTTCCTCATCTGAGTACTGTGTGTGTGCATGCAGGCGTGTGTGTGTGTGCACGTGCATGTGTGTGCATGTGTGTGTGTTCTGGGCTACCTCACGCGTCCATTCTGGCTTTTAGTGTGGTTATGTCTCCTCTTAGGCAGCTCCAGGGGAAGGCACAAGCGATCAGCTCTGGGACAGGTATGGGACTGGCCCTAGGGCCTGGGTGCTTCTCCCTCCGCTGCCTGCCACAGAGGGGAGTTTGTCTTGCAGGAAACAGCCTCATCCATCAGTGGCAATGGGGAGCTGACAGCAGCCACTCCCGGCCAGCCTGGGCTGGAGGCAGACTCATAAATCCCACTCCAGGCCGGGCTGTAAATTCCTGTGATTCATATCCAGCCTCTTGGAGGACAGAGACATTTGGGGCCATGGGGCTGGCTGTCCTCTACCAGGCAGGACAGGTGGGTACCAGGGAGAAGCCTATTCATGGGCCCAGCAGTCTCAACTGGCCCCTCAAGGAAATGCAGTGCTGAGCCCCCAGGATGCCTCAGGCCCAGCCCTGGCCACCTCTACCTGGGCCATTCCTGTGTCCTGGCCCGAATCCCCCTGGGGGTCACATGTGTGGACACGTTCTGTGGCCTCAGACATCTCGTGGGGCCTGTGGCCTGAAGGCTCAGCTCCAGGAACCCCACAGCAAGGTCTTCTACCGATCCACACGGCAGTCTGTCTTAGGGCCATGAGGACACTGTGGGAAGTCAGGGCCCTGTCTGTGCGTTTCCCATTCCAGGGAGGCCAGAGACCCCAATCCACTGTCCCTTAGGCAGGAAGGGGACAGGGACACTCAGGCTGGGGCTGCAGACATTTGTCGACTTTCATCAGGACTTTTGCCACCCCCAGATGCCACCTGAATTCTTCTTTACTTAGCATGTTAAAAGATCAGCTTACTTTTATAATTTAAATGTTTTAGCCTCATCTTTAGCAATATCTGTGAAATTAGCATCTGATGTACTAGTCAAATACCCGCACACATACGCACATACACACGCACATACAGGCTCACACCCACGCACACACACATACACACATGCACATACAGGCTCACACCCATGCACACACACATACGCACATACACACGCACATACAGGCTCACACCCATGCACACACACACGCACATACACACGCACATACAGGCTCACACCCATGCACACACACATACACACATACACATGCACATACAGGCTCACACCCATGCACACACACACGCACATACACACTCACATACAGGCTCACACCCATGGACACACACATACACACATACACATGCACATACAGGCTCACACCCATGCACACACACACACATACACACGCACAACATACAGGCTCACACCCATGCACACACATACACACACACACGCACATACAGGCTCACACCCATGCACACACACATACGCACATACACACGCACATACAGGTTCACACCCATGCACACGCACATACGCACATACACACGCACATACAGGCTCACACCCATGCACACACACATACGCACATACACACGCACATACAGGCTCACACCCATGCACACACACATACGCACATACAGGCTCACACCCATGCACACACACATACGCACATACACACGCACATACAGGCTCGCACCCATGCACACACACATACGCACATACAGGCTCACACCCATGCACACACACATACGCACATACACACGCACATACAGGCTCACACCCATGCACACACACATAGACACATGTATATGAAAATACACACATGAAATATATACTGAAAGTAAACACAAAGTAGCAAACGCTCAGCTCCGTGTACCATCTACTCCTGTTGTAGGTTTAGAGTGGCTCCAGTCTCCTCCCATATAGGTGACTCATTGGTGAAACAAAACGGGCTCAGATTGCTCACAGAGCTGAGAGAGCACAGCCATTCTAGCCTCCCCCATTTTACAGACAAGGAAACCAGGGTCCAGAGAGGTGTAGGGCCCGCCCAAGGTGGCACAGCACTGGGATTCGTAGCCAGCTCACCTGACTCCCAGTTGAGTGCTCCTTTTACGGAGGCGCGCTCCTTGCGGGTGTGCAGGCCTCCTTCCTCCAGAGGCACATTTGGACTCAGAGGGCTTTTGGAGACTGTGCGCTAACACACAGGGTTCACTGCCAGGTGGGCTTCCTGGTGGCAGGCTGACGGGCAGGCGGGCCGTCTCCTGGGTCCTGGTGGGACCAGGCACTGGCTGCCCGCTCTGTCTGTGCTTTATCCTGGTGCTCTTGGTTCCTGCAGCACCTCAGGATTGGGGGGGGATGTGGGGTAAGGGGGTCCCAGGGGAGGGAGAGAGCAGGGCTCTGGCAGCGGCCCTTCGCCAGGGAGCTGGTCACTGAAGAGATCATTAGTGGCACCAGCTCTCAGGCTAGCAAGGAAGGTGGCCTCATTAGTAAGTGCCCTCCCCTGCACCACCTCCACCTTCCCACCTGCAGGCTCCTGCCACCCACACTGCCACTGCCACCACTGCCATCACCCCAGGGATGTGGCGCAATAGGACTCCTGTTGGGGACAAGGCTGCCAGCTCGAGACAGCCAGGAAGATGTGTGTGCAGGGTGGCAGGGGTGCATGTACACCGCATACACACATAGACACACACACAGACACACACGCAAACACACACGCACACACACAGACATACATGCACACACAGAGAGACACATGCACAAACACGGACACACACAGACACGCACACACAAACACACGCACACACAGACATGCACACACCCACACACAGACATACATGTACACACACAGACAGACACACGCAGACACATATGCAGACAACACAGACACACACACATACACACACAAGCAGACACAAGTACACGCAGACACATGCGTGCAAATGTGCACACACACGCAGAGACACAGACACACATATACACACAGGCGCACACACATACACGCAGACACACACAGACACACGCAGACACACACGCCGGACACACACGCATACACACACAGACACATAGACACACACGCATACACACACATGCAGACACAACAGACACACAACACAGACACACACATCCGCGCACACACACGCACACAGATAACTGGCACACAGATATGCTTATACCCACGTACAGGCATCCTGCATTAATAGACGTTTGCACATAGATCTAGTGAGCACACACATACACACACACCGCACAGAGACTTGCACAGTAACACGTGTAACTCCCCCACACACACTGTGCAAGCACACAGATCCAACAGAGACGTGTACACACAGGGGTGGGTTTCCAAGTGCACACGTATAGAGACCCATATGGAACACAAGCGCACGTGGACCCCAGGAGATGCACGCATGTGTTCTCACAAACACAGTCCTGTCTCCAGACCCGGCATGTGCGTGGAATTGTGCACACACGGGTACGTGTCGACAAACCTGCAGACCAGCCCGGAGGGTACCACTGTGTGTGCAGGGACACCCACGTGCACACGTACATGCAGGCGGAGCACACACAAGTTATTTTTTCTTGGAATCTAACAAGGCCCAAGGAGCAGGGGGTGGCTAATTCCCTGGAGGAGGTGAGGAGACCGGAGCCCAGGGCACATTTAATTAATTCTTATCATTCCCAGCAGAGGGAGAAAGAGAGGAAAGGAGGGAGAGAGGACTGAAATGAGAGGGAGGAGAGGAGAGGGGAGCGGGCAGCAGGAAGACGAAGGTGAAGTGGGCAGCGAGGAGGCTGAGGGACCCGGGGCCCAGGGGCATTAACCTTTCAGCTCAGGGCAAGCCCAGGAGCCTCCTCACTCTCAGCCCCAATCGCAGAACCAGCTGGGCCCTTCAAGGTCAAATGGTGGTACTAGCTCTGAAGCTGACCCCCCAGTGCCCCCTCCGCACAGCTCTGGGGATGGGGCGCACCCGACTTTCACCTGCTCCCACCGAGTGGAAGCCTGCCCCCCAGCCCCAAGCCTCCCACCCTCATTCCCACTTCTGCTCTGTGCGTTCATTGGCTTAGGGCTGTGGGGGCTCTCCTGTGACAGGTCCAGGGCAGGGTGGGCGGGGGGGGGAGACGCCGCTGCCCAGGGAGGTCCCTGCTGGGCACCAGGACAGCTCCTCCCAACCCTGCCCTGATCTCAGCCTTGAGACAGAGTTGGGGAGACAGAGGTGGACAAGGACAGGGCTCTGAGGGAGAGGGAGGGTGTGAACCAGGAGAGAGAGGGGAGGTGGGCGGGGTGGAGTGAGACAGGGAGATGGGGGCAGTGAGAGAGATGGGGAGACGCTAAGCAAGAGATGGAGAAATATGTGAGAGGGGCCGGCATGGTTGAGAGTCAGACCCGGAGACACACGGAGAGGACGCTAGAGAGAACCAGAGAAAGAAAGAAAGGCCAGAGGGCCCAGAAAGGCTTGCAACACTCCCTGACCAAGAGGGAGTCACCTCGCCTGGGGCGTGAGCAAGGAACCCTGGCCTAGAGAGGCTGCTGTGTGACCCTGCCCAGGCACCCAGCCTCTCTGAGCCTTGTCTGCTGGTGTATAAAGCAGGGGGACTCACTCTGCCTGCCTCCGAGAGGGCCCTGAGGCTCCACTGGGAGGCTGGCCTGGTCCTTTTCTTCCCCTCTGCTCCCCTCAGTCATGCCGGCCTGCAGATGGGGGTGGAGACTCCCTTCCAGGGCTCAGGCTCCACTTGGAAGCCCCTGAGTGGCAAACCAGGTGGAAGGGGAAAGTCCCTGTGGGGCCGGTGTCGTGTGCTGCAGCCGTGAGCACGGAGTGATGGAGCGTTTGCCCTGAATATTGAAAATGCATTAATATCCATTTTTAGGCACCAAGGCAGATATAAATACAGAGTGTTTGGGTGGGGCAGTCTTCCTTAGATCAGGGTGGGAAGCGGGCAGGGGCCTCAACCACAGGGCAAACTAGCGACTGAGATGACCAGCAGCCTCACTCAGAGGCAACCCTGGCCCCAGCTCCACCCACCCCCACCCAGGCCTCAGCAGTGTCTGCTGTATGCCCAGCACTGGGCTGGGCTTATGGGGGAACCAGATGAACAGGACTCAGACCCTGTTCTCGAGGAGCTAAGGGTCTCACATGGGAGACAGCGCGTCCCTCGGACGCCCAAATACCAGGCTCTAGGGAGCTCGAGGTGCGCAGGGAAGGGAGGACTCAGCTCTGGCTGAGGAGTGGGGGATGCTTCACGGAGGGGGGATATTGGACTTGCCCCACAAGGCGGGATTTTAATGCGAGGTTGCTGGAACCATCCCAGGGAGAGTAGATAGAAACAGGGGAACTAAGGGCTGACTCGGCAGCAGGGCGGGAGGAGCTGACACCAACCTAACTTGGTTGGTGAGAACGCCCAGAGCAGTGGGAATTAACCAAAGAGTGGGCAGGGCGTGGCTGTTGCTTGGCAGGCAGTGGGAGGCCCCAGAGGGGTCCCCCGTGGGAGGAAGAAGGCCCACAGGGAGGCAGGGTGGGGTGGGGTGTGGGGAGGGCCTGTTGGGCTTCACTGTTTCTCTGGGTATGGCCGGCCATCCAAGCCTCCCGAGGCCCTCAGGGCCTGTGTTCAGAACTGGGCAGGCACGCAGCCCTCTCCAACCCAACGCCCCCAGCTGCAGCCTGATGGCAGGGCTAAAATTAGCCTGGCGGTTGTGGGGGCAGCCGGAGAGACAGTTATGGGAATCGCTCCCGCCTCTCCTCTCAGCGGGAGGGAGAAGGGCTGCTGGAAGCAGGAGAGCCCAGGCCTGGGCCTGGGGTGGCTCTGGGTCACTGCAGCAGCTGGAACCTGGGCCGCCGTCCGGCCTGGCTGGAGGCGGAACTTGGGGGCAGGAGCAGGAGGGCCCTGAGTCTCTCCTAGCCACCCCCTGGTGCACTGCTGGATCCCGAGGGAGGGGGTGGCCGGGTTTTGAGCTCCTGGTGCCCTCACCCACTTCTCCACCTCCTGCTTGCCCAGGTGCTCTGGGGCTTCTCTCCCCCAGGAGGCTGAAGTTTGCTTGAGCCTGGCTCCCTGAGATGAGCTGTGCATCAGGGGACGTGGAGGGAACTGGTCCCCAGCCTGGGCTCTGAGCACCCCCTCCCATGGGGCCCAAAGTCTCTGTGTGAACTCTGCCCATTTAGCCCTCATCTGGTCTGGTCCTAGCCTCCTCCCTCCCCCAACACTCTGTCCTGCCTTCCAGTCACCAAGTTCTGACCGTTCCTTCCACCTACAAATCTCCCTGGACGCATCCACTCTGCAGCAGCCTCCCCCGCCTCAGGCCCGGCTTGGCCTCGTCCCTCTCCCCCCGATGACAGTGGTGGCCTCCTAGCAGATCTGGCTCCTTCAGTCTGCTCCCCCCTGGGTGCTGCCGCCGTCCTCAGGACAAGCCTGGCTCCTGACCAGCGCCTGCCAGACTGGCAGCTCCCCTGCTCCTCCCAACCTCAGCCTGGGTGCCCACCACCCTGGGACGGCTGGGTCTGCTGGGGTGGGGTGGGTGGGATGCTGCAATCCACTTCTAGAGCCGCGTTCTGCGGGGCCATAGCACCTTTCTGGAATTAACAGGTACACCTTGAAAGTGGGTCCCCTGTGGAATTGGTTTGGGAAGCGCTGCGCAGCCTCCACCTCCTGGATACTCACAAGGTTCTGTTGCAGATGAAAGGCTCCCAGATGTCCTGGAGTAAAGAAGTCTGTTTTGATTTATTTAACCTTGAGATTCCCAGAGTGTTTGGGTTCTAAATAAGACATGTCTACGAACAACCCCAGGAACCAGTGTCTGGAGCCACCCTTTGGAAAACACTGGGGGTGGGGGGACTAAAGTGTGGTGCTCTGTCTTTGGGGATCTGGGGCCCTCAGGCCTGCTACCCCAACCCCCCCCCCGTCCGGCTCCCACAGGCGCACCTGCTGATACGGGGCGAGGAAGCGCTGGAACGCTGGCCACACACAGGATGCCTGGCTTCCCTCTCCTGGCCCGCAGCATGGTTCCTGGATGTGTGCTGTTTACACCACACGTTCTTTTGAAATTTGACCTGGTTGTCAACACTTAAAACCTGGGAGATTCCACATAAATTCTGCATTTTAAAAGTTATCTTAAAACACGAGGAGCCCCATCCAGGCAGTGCCCGCTTCTCTCCCTCTGTGGAGCTGAAGAATGCAGCGAGCCATTTACATGCAAAGCATCAGCCTGCAAGCAGACAGCTTCCCCTCCCGGCACCCGCTGAGCCCCCAGAAACGCTGGAGTTTCTGACCTCTGTCAAGGGGAGTATGGGGCTCTCTTCAACAAATTCCTCTTTATGATGGTGACTTATGCCTGGCCCACCCTCCACTGGGGGTCCTTCTTTGAGAGGCTGAGGCAGGTGGGGCTCGCTGGCTCCAGCATGTTCTTTACCTCCCAGGAAGCACCATGTACACGATGCAGGTGAAATCCACTAGGGTGTGAAATCCACTGGGTACGCCACCATTACCCTCAGTTCCCACGAAGGGGGCTGCATAGTGGCCTAGGGGCAGCACGGCTGCGGGAGGCAGAGGGAGGGCCTGCCACAGCCTCCTCCCCTGTGACCACCTGGGGCTCAGCTGATGAGGAGACTCACAGCTGCTCAGGTCACCTTGGTAATCGGAGCATGCTGGGTGGGAGAACCCCTCCCTGCAAGAGCAAAAGGCTGAGAACAGTGTGGGACCGACCATGCTGGCCCCCCTGAGCCAGCCCGCTGCTGAAGAGAGCCCTCTATGAATAGCCCGCTTGGTGCTGACAGTGGCTGGAACCTGGGGAAGCTTGGCTCAGGGCTGCTTGCTGGGGCCCAGGGTGGGGTGTGGCTGTGGAGGGTCACAGCCCTGCCCTGGGATGACCATGGGGGAAACGGAACCCTGACTTGCAGGTCCCAGTCTGAGGTGGGGGGAGGAGGCCCAGACAAACCTCCCCCCACTGTTAGGATAACAGGAATTTCCCACCAGGCTGAGGCTGGCACCGCTTTCGGCTGTGTCCTGGGTGGGGGAGGAGGTCAGCAGTGGACTCTCCACTCAGTGGGGCGTTCACGGGCTTTGGACTCTGGTCTGAAGTTCCCACACAGACCCCCATCAGGAGGTCTGACTCTAGCGACCTCCTGCCTCACCAGAACTTGTCCTGCTCATGGCCCTCCCCTTCTAAGCCCCCTACCTTGAGGACCCCTCCTGTCTTCCTCCTCCAGGAAGCCCGTCCAATTCTTTTCTCAGAGCTCTAGCCCTCCTCCAAGCTCCATCCCTGCCCCTAGACAACCCTCCCTCCTTGCCATCCAGGGACACCAGGCTTCCCTTCCCCTGGTGCAGCTGGGCCTTCTGTGGTGTGTTGAGCAAGCCTCTTATACCTGATTTATACCCTGTTGTGATATCCTGTCATCTGGCCCCACATGGAGTCCTACAGGGGACTCTGAGACCCAGGTGTGAGCACTAGCTCAGGCCCCTCTCGGTGGTCTGGCAGCCCAGCAACTACCCACAGGCCTCCTCCCCTCCTCCTCTTCTCCAGGCTCCTGCCTCTGCCACAGTTCCCTAGGGGTGGGCTCCAGCCTGGCCCAGGGGCTCACACAATCCTGAGCAGGGGCGGGGTCAGACTCAGGCAAGGCCTTGGAGGACAAAAGGCCTCAAAGGAGTTGGATGACACCCTTGGGGGTGGGATGACAGAAAGGAGAGGCAGGGCAATTGAGGCTCCAGGAAGTGCCGGCCCTACCCAAGGTCACCAGCCCACCTCCTCTTCCTCAGTCTCAATTACAGCAGGGGGCGGAGGTAGGGGAAGAGAGGCCAGGGAGACAGTTGGGCTTGGTTATAGAGGACGGGTTTCCTGTCTGATCTGGCTAGGCTTTGTGTCTCCATCCAGATCTATCTTGAATTATGATCCCCATTTTCCCCCACGTGTCAAGGGAGAGACCAGGTGGAGATAATTGGTGGATCATGGGGGTGGTTCCCCCAAGCTGCTCTCATGATGGTGAGTGAGTTCTCGCGAGATCTGCCGGTTTTATAAGGGGCTCTTCCCACTCTGTTCAGCACTTCTCCTTCCTGCTGCCTTGTGAAGAAGCTTCCTTGGTTCCCCTTCACCTTCTGCTGTGATCGTAAGTTTCCTGACGGCCCAGCCATGCTGAACTGTGAGTCAATTAAACCTCTTTCTTTATAAACTATCCAGTCTCAGGCAGTTCTTAATAGCCGTATGAAAACAGACCAATACAGTGTCCCTGCTAAGGGCTGGCCCGGCTGGGATCTCCCTGCACTGGCAGCTGGGATGCCAGCAGCAGCGGTAGTGATGGCAGATGGGAGCGCTCCCCTGCTCCACACCTGTTCCTGAGATGTCCCTGGCACCAAACCACCCTCCCAGCAGTGGGCATGGATGAGGGGAGGGACCAAGATTTCCTATTGCTCTTTTTTGTGTGTTTTCGTATATGTAGGGTGTGTGTGTGTGTGTGTGTTTAAGATGAAGTCTTGCTCAGTTGCCCAGGCTGGAGTGCAGTGGCAAGATCTTGGCTCACTGCAACCTTCAGCTCCCAGTTCAAGCAATTCTCCTGCCTCAGCCTCCCAAGTGGCTGGGATTATAGGCCCCGTCACCACACCTGGCTAATTTTTGTATTCGTAGTAGAGACGGGGTTTCACCATGTTGGCCAGGCTGGTCTCGAACCCCTGACCTCAAGTAATCCGCCCATCTCAGCCTCCCAAAGTCCTGGGATTACAGGTGTGAGCCACCACACCTGACCTTGAGATTTCCTATTGCTCTTGAAGTGAGAGGCCCAAGAAGGGTTGGGAGCGCAGAGGTCCACAAGTCCACGGGGCCAGCACTCTCTGTCTGTGGAACTTGTGGTGAACCCTTCTGTATCCCAGGGCCTCATTTGTCTACCTGGCAAGTTTGGTATTAGACTAGACGAGGCCAGGGTTGTGGCTGAAACTCTGAACTCAAATCTCACTAACTGAGTAAGCTTCAGGAAGTCGCTCAACCTCCTGCGTCTGTAAAATGGAGATGACAATCCAGTGTTCCTCCTGGAGCCGCTGAGAGGATTAAATGAGTTGATCTGTACCCACGTGTATGTCTGTGTCTGTATGGCTCTATCTACATCATATACGGCAGTGCATTTAAATGTTAAGTATTTTCATTATGACCAGATCACAGGCCCTTTTGAGAATTCAATAAAACATACTTTTCCGGAAAAGTCTGTATCCAGGTAACCAGCTCGGGGCACGATTTCAAGGGGTCATGACCTGCCTGCAGCTTGCCTGCGCTGTGTGGATACTGAGCGTCCATGCCTGTGACAGTCCGGCTCTAATGTGCTTTCTATTTTTTAGTGGGGATTTTGGGGTCAAATTAATATGCTGAAATAGCTCTAAAGGTCCAAAGATAAATAGTCACTTATTCCCTGTCCCCCCGACCCCATACTCCTCTCTCTCTGGCACTGGACCATCCAATCTGGCTTCAGCCTTGGCTGTGAGCTGTGGTGCCTGGAGCCTGGGGCAGGACTGCTCCTGTTTCCTCCCTGTGCTCCTGAAGCTGGGCTTGGGCCCTGTGACTCACTGGTGAGCTCCATGGTCTTGCCTTCTAAGCGGCTCTCAGCTCTGCTCAGTGCCTCCATCCCTCTGTCCCTCCTCAGTCCAGATGTCCTCCCTTTCCTGCCTTGGTGGTCTCCCTGCCTCCACCCTTGTCCCTCCCTGGAAACCAGAGTGAGCCTCCACCTTGTACATCCCAGCACATCCTCTCCTGCCTACAACTGCGTGGGGGCGCCGCACGGACTGCAATGAGCATCCAGGGCGAGGGAGAGAAAGTTGTGTAAGATTCATGATTCCCGGGATACAAGAAAAGCAGAATTCTTACCGATCAACTCGATACCATCAGAGGGGGTCTGGGATTGGTCCAGGGGCCTGTGAGGTCAGTGCTGGGGAGCCAGGCCTGCCGGGGCCCCTGAAGTGAGGGCGGGGACCAGGAGGCAGCTGGGATAAAATCATTTCATGCAAATGCATTGAGATGAGGCTTTGTAGCAGGTTTGACAAGCTGCCAGCAACAAAGGCAGCTTGTGATCTTCCTGTCTCCCACCTCTCAGCAGCTGGCTAGCGTGGAGTTCCCCGGGGGCCTGGAGGAGGGGCTGCGGGGGAATGGAATCTCAGGCCCTGGACCTCAAGGAATTAGGAGAAAAACACACCTCTGAGCTCTGCCCTTGCCCTCCTTATGCCCTCGGTGGGTGCCCATTGCCTGCAAGACAAGATTCAAGCTCCCCTTGGGCATGCCCAATACTGAGCTTCCAGCTCATAGTTGAGCAATAATTATTTTCCTTTTTAAATGAACCTCAGGGGCACACATTGGATCAATCACACCCCTCGTTATGAAGCACTGTTACTATTGACTTATGCAGGGCCACTGTAATTAATTAATTTGTTTGCAATAACATAGCAAACACCTTTAAACTCAGAGCTCAACTCAAGATCTACAACCTTAACACGATTCAGACCTGCCTTTGGGCCCCTCCCCTGTCATTTTCCCTGCTGCCTCCTCAGAGGTCAGCACTCTGCTGAATTTTGGATGTATCACTCCCTTATCATTTTTTCTTTAAGAGATGGAGCCTCTCTCTCTGTTGCCCACGCTGGAGTGCAGGGGTGCGATCATAGCTCACCACAGCCTCAAATTCCTGGCCTCAAGTAATCCTCCCGCATCAGCCTCCCAGTCCGTGCCTGGATTACAGGTGTGAACCACCACGTCTAGGCCCTCTTACCCTTTAAAACATAAATTTATTTCTGCTTTTCCTTTTTTTTTTTTTTTTTTTGAGACAGAGTCTTGCTCTGTAGCCCAGGCTGAAGTGCAATGGCAGGATCTCGGCTCTCTGCAAACTCCACCTCCCAGGTTCAAGCGATTCTCCTGCCTCAGCCTCCCCTGTAGCTGGGATTACAGGCGTCTGCCACCATGCCCAGCTAATTTTGTATTTTTAGTAGAGATGGGGTTTCACCATGTTGATCAGGCTGGTCTCGAACTCTTGACCTCAGGTGATCCACCTGCCTTGGCCTCCCAAAGGGCTGCGGTTACAGCCATGAGCCACCGCACCTGGCTGAGACAGAGTTTTGCTCTGTTTCCCAGGCTGGAGTGCACTGGCATGATCTCAGCTCACTGCAACCTCTGCCTCCTAGGCTCAGGGGATCCTCTTGCCTGAGCCTCCCAAGTAGCTGGCACTACAGTTGCTCACCACCATGCCCAGCTAACTTTTTTTTTTTTTTTTTTTGGTAGTTTTTGTAGAGATGGGGATTCACCATGTTGGCCAGGTGGCCGCAAATTCTTGAGCTCAAGTGATCTGCTCACTTCGGCCTCCCAGAGTGCTAGGAATACGGGCATGAGCCACTGTGCTCGGCCTAAATTTGTTTCTATATCAGTCAGGATAAACTAGGTTACACCACAGGAGCAACCCCCAGGCTCAGCGGCTTGCCCTGACAGAGACTTATTCTTCTGCCAATGTAGTTTGGCAGCGGCTCTGCCCATTACAGGCACTTGGGGGACCCAGGCACGTGGATGGCACAGCCACTGTCTAACGCCATTTCAACTCTAAGTTCTGGGATTTGCTTTGGTTGGGGGAGGAGAAGGAGAATAAGAAATACGTGGCCGGGCGCGGTGGCTCACGCCTGTAATCCCAGCACTTTGGGAGGCCGAGGCGGGTGGATCACGAGGTCAAGAGATTAAGACCATCCTGGCCAACATGGTGAAACCCCATCTCTACTAAAAATACAGAAAAATAGCCGGGCATGGTGGCGTATGCCTGTGGTCCCAGCTACTCGGGAGGCTGAGGCGGAGAATCGTTTGAACCCAGGAGGCGGAGGTTGCAGTGAGCCGAGATGGCGCCACTGGACTCCAGCCTGGTGACAGAGCAAGACTCCATCTCAAAAAAAAAAAAAAAAGAAAGAAAGAAATACGTACAAGCTCTTATATGTTTCTGCTCAAAAGTGACACTGAGCACTTTTGCTGACCTTTCTTTGGCCAAAGCTCTTCCCAAGGCTATCCCTAATTTCAAGAGGGCATGAAGGAAAAATGCCTTCCAAAATGAAGGAAGAATCAGAAGGCTCATTGAACAGGGGTAATGCCACCACAACCACGTATCTGTGGATGCCTAGGCAATACATTGCTGATTTACGCTGTTTGTGATCTTTATAAAAAGGGCATCGTGTTATGTATCGTCTTCTGAGATTTGCTTTTTCACTGAACATTATGTTAAGATTCACACGTACTATTGTACATAGTGGTCATTTTTTTTCAATTTCATTATAGTACAGTATTCCAGAGAAGATTCTGCCCCCACGTATCCATTTTCCTTTCAAAGGGCATTGGAGTTGTTCTAATTTGTTTGCTGTGATGGACACGGCTCCTGTGAATGGTCTCTTCCTCCAACTTCCCTTTGATTTCATCATTCCAAGCTGTAGATTTTGAGCTACCTGCAGCTCCCCGAGAGTTCTGTGCAGCTCCGGCCTCCGTCTTCAGGTTCCAGGCCCCAGGCAGTCCAGCCTCTCAGAGTGGAGGCTCCTCACTTCCTTGCGGTCCCTCCCAGCCAGCTGAGCACGAGCCAGGGCGCCACGCTCCCCTGTGTGCAGGAACTTCTGCTTCCTGCTGCTCCCATCTCACAGCGGGAGGCAGGGCCGGGGTGCAGGTGAGGACCGCATGTCACGTGTGAAGCTTCCTCTGAGAAACACCCATTGTGCTGCGTGCTGGAGATGCAAAGAATAACTCATTCATTTAAAAGCAGACGTTTATTTCCTTCCTTTACGTGTTGTATTCCATCAGCCCGGGACCACAAAGATGAAGGACCAGCCCTCAAGGAGCTCATGGTCACGTTGAGGTAGCAGAGACACAAATGACTGTTTTCGCTGACATATAAGATGTGCCGGTGTCTCAGTCTCATTGCAAGTTTATAGATCTAAGTATGTCTAGTCATATATATCCCAATGTCTCTCTCTGCCTATCGAGTAAACATGATTTTATTTATGTAAATTCAGCATCATCTATACTGGAATAGAATGAGAAACCAGATCTTGATGGATGGATATTATTTTTATAGATCATAAAGTTCCTAAGGTAATGCCTATGTTTTAAATTCTTCCAGTTGGGTCACTTTAAAATTTCCCTAGAGAGATGGGCTGCCTACAGCCTTCAGATGTGCTTTTGATGTTCTCCAGGTCTTTATCTTCTCTTTATTCTCAGTTGCTGGTGGACCGAAATATCACTGCACTCCCTTGGGAAGCTAATATTCAGCTTGACCCTAATGTTACAGCAATGCTTCTACCGCTTTAGAGCCACGGCTTACATTCACATCTGAAATGCTGGGGAAAGAACCCATATCCTACCTCTGATCAGCCATGTCGCTTGTTGCTGCTTTAATTAAGAATACCTGCTGGAAGTGATACTGGAATCTTTCATTTGTTTTTTTTTGAGACCGGGTCTGGTTGCGTTTCTTAGGCTGGTCTTGAATGCCTGGGCTCGAGTGCTTCCACCTCAGCTTTCCAAACAGCTGGGACTAGAGATGTGTGCATGGTGACTGGCGTGCTGGAAGCTTTATTGTGATACCTTGGACTGCCTCATTTAGCCCCACTTCAAGAGGGTGGCATCATTGTATGTCCCCACAGGTTAGGGACCTTGATGTGAAATGTGGGTCCCCAGATGAGGGTGCCTCTGACTCTGCTTGTGTAGGGAACATGTCGGTGGGGGGAATTCACTGAGAAGGTGGGACACCAGTGGAGTCTTGAAGAACCAGCTCGTGTTATCCGGGAAGAGGAGAAGAGTTGGAATTCCAGGCCAAGAGAATACCATGTGCAAGGGAACAGTGCCGTGACAGGACACGGTGCCAATGGGAGGCCGTGAGTTGTTTGCAGTGGCTAGGACAGAGGGCCATTTCAGGGGATCTTGCCATGTTGCCCAGGCTGGTCTCAAACTCCTGGGCTCAAGCAACCCTCCTGCCTCAGCCTCCCAATGTACTGGGATTATAGGTGTGAGCCACCACTCCAGGCCTTTAACCATTGTTAAATGTACAATTCAGTGGCATTAAGTACATTCGTAATGCTGTGCAAACATCACTACCATCCCTTTCAAGAACTTTTTCATCATCTCAGACAGAACCTGCACCCACTAAATGATAACGCCCGTCCCCCTTCCGCTAGCCTCTGGTGAACTCTATTCTACTTCATGCCTCTTTGAATTGGCCTATATTTTAGATACTTCATGTAAGTGGAATCGTACAGTATTTGTCCTTGTGTGCCTGTGTGTCTGGCTCATTTCATTTAGTATAATGATTTCAAGTTTCTTCCAGGTCATAGCACGTATCAGAATTTCATGTCTGTTTATGGCAGAATATTATTATCATGTGATGGAATTCTGACTTCTCCGGAAGCACCGGATTGCTGGGAGAATTTTATAGTCGGAGGACACCTGCCGTTTCGGACACTCGAGCCTTGGGTGCGAGGATGAGGAGGAGGTAGAGGCCGGCAGGAGGCTGCAACAGAATTCTGACCCTTCCAGCCCTGGTGTGGCCTCGCCTCCTCCAGGAAGCTTGTCCTCCACCCTGAAACCCCCAGGGCCCTTTCTGTCTGCTGCATTTCAGCAGCTGGACCACCCGTCACTGCTATTCTTTTCAACCTTTTGGCTGTGAGGACTGTGCCCCAGGCACTCTGGGACTCCCAGGCCAGGCCCCCAGCTTCTCCTCCCTCTGACCCCCAGGCACAGCCCAGTGCATAGCTGAGGACTCAGTGGACACTGGAGTTGGGGCCCAGGGAGTAGGGTCGCCCCCAGACATCTCTGGCAGGCATGTCTCTGCTGGAGCCCACTTCCACTCCTGCCTCTCCAGCTCCCAGCCCTTCCTTTGAATTTGGGCTGCATCCCCACCAGCCAGCACACCACCCCTGGCGCCCCTGGAAAGTTTCATCTCCTGAGCTGGGTTGAAGGAGACAGAACAAGCCCCTGGGGTGTCGATAACAGGGTTATAATCCAGCAGGATGAGACTGAACTCTCTGGAGTCTCATAGCATTTTTCCAGCCCCGGCCACTTTATTACTATATTGCTGACTGATGGGGCTCGGGGGAGCTGTGGTTCCAGCAGCCGCTCTGCCGCCACACCCCACTTGCGATTGATCAAGCTGCAGCTGGGCTGAGGAAATTCATGCCCCTTCCTGCTCCCTGTGCTCCGGTTTCCCCCTCCTCTTCCTCTCTCGTCTGCTCCTGAGGCTTCCACTTCAGGCAGTGGAGAGTCGGTCTCTACTACCACAGGCCTCGGCTGTGTGAGGTGCCAGCAGCCACTGCCACTCTGGAGGCTGCAGACTCAGGCCTGCTTCTGCACTGTGTGACCTTGGGCAGGGGGCTCACCCTCTCTGAGCCTCCATCTCCTGCCAGAGCAATAAGGGGGGTTGACCTAATGTGCTCTGAGGTTTCATTTAGCCCCGACTGCTCTGTGACTTATTTTTTGAGTCTTCAATGTGAATTTGTACAATGTTTTCTTCCAAGACTGTGACAGTGTGAAGGAACTGGATGGGACCCACTTTCCCTCTACTCCCCAGGAGTTCCAGGCAAGGGGGGCAGCATTTTCCTTCCCCTTGGGAAACATGGTACTAGCCCCAGGCCGGTGGGCTGGTGACTCTCTTCAAGGCTGCCTTAGAGTCCAACCCATTAGGTCAGAGCTCGTGGGGGAATCTGATGCCATCCTAACTCAATCAATGGGAGCCCACAAAGGGAGAGAAGTGGCGGAGCCGGCCTGGCAGAGAGCCCAGAGCTGCCTCCAGCCTCTGCTCTAATTGTGCCCACAGATCGCTGGATGCCTGCGTGCTCTAGAAGCTCTCTGGGGAAGGACATTTCACAGATGAGAGAATTTACCAGCACAGTGTTGGGCTAAGCCACTCTCACCAGCAGTTGTCAATGATTTACCTTTCTTCCCAAGTAGGCGGAGATATTAACTAAAGGGTGGTTGGGTCTCCCTTTAAGCAGCTGCAAAGAAGAATGATGATTTTCTAAGAAGAGCTATTTTTCCTGTCTACCTTGAACACTCTATCTCTGGTCTTGTAGGACTATCCTCCCTGCTGACTGCGAGTAAAGGTGAGCCTGAGGCACCAGGTGATGGAGACAGTGCTCTGTCCATCAATGCCACAGCTCTGTCTGGTTCTGATATCTACCAGACTCCCCAGGGGACAGCGAGGGGAGCTGGACTGCTAAACAACCTCCCCTGGGGCATTGGCATCCTCTGTCTCTGGCCTGGGGAACGAGGTCTCATACATAAGGTTGGTCTGAATCAGCCCCAGGAAGGAGACTTCACAATCTCCCTGCAGCTTAGGGGTGGTCTGGGGAGATGGGAAAAGCTGGGGTGGTGAGGGTGGGCAACCTGGGTTCCATTTCTAGCTGTGCCATTAGTCATCACGTAACCACGGAAAAGTACCAGCACCTCTGAGCCTCCGCAATGGTCCTGCACCCCCCCGCTTCACTGGATGCTCGGAGGATACACGTGAGGCCGGGGTCCTAAAAGTATGTGGCAAAGATTTCTCCCCCAACCCCTTGGTCGACACATCATGCCTCTATCTAAAGTCCACCCTCAAAACTCCAAAAAAATCAGATATAATGAGACTACCCGAACAAATTATAACTTTTCAAAGATGGGAAGAAAAGTTTTTACGGAATGTAAAGATGAGACTCTGCAGTGTGGTTGTGGTTGATGAAATCATTTCA
Source organism: Ateles fusciceps (assembly GCA_036589455.1). NCBI lineage: Eukaryota > Metazoa > Chordata > Mammalia > Primates > Atelidae > Ateles > Ateles fusciceps. The sequence continues at coordinate 2,028,425 of JAZHEH010003038.1, read as the reverse complement.
CCTCTGCAGCTCTCCGTTGTTCTTTGCTTCTTATTTTAAAAAGTTTTGGTTGGGCACCGTGGCTCACGCCTGTAATCCCAGCACTTTGGGAGGCCAAGGCGGGCAGATGGCTTGAGCCCAGGAGGTCGAGACCAGTCTGGGCAACATGGTAAAATCCCATCTCTACTAAAAACACAAAAATAATTACCCAGGCATGGTGGCGTGCACCCGTAGTCCCAGCTACTAAAGGGCCGAGGCGGGAGGATCACTTAAGCCCGGGAGCTGGAGCCTGCAGTGAGCCAAGATTGGGTCGCTGCATTCCAGCCTGGGTGACAGAGCGAGACCCTGTCTCAATTAAAAACACAAAAAAGTTTGCTCCTTTCTTTTCTCTTTCTTCCTTCTACTTTCTTTGGGTCTATTCTTTTGTTCGTTTTTATTTCCTTTTTTCAGTTAAATCACTGATATTTGCTTTAAATCTTTACTTTCATAAATTCATTGAAGACTAGACATTTACTTCCAAATATTGCCTTGGCCGCACCTCACAAGCTATAAGTTGTATTTATAACCTTTTGTGGTTACCTTTTTCCAATTCTTTTTCATTGTGGTAAAATATTCCTAACATTAAATGTATCACCTTAACCATTTTAAAGTACACGGTTATTGGTATTAAATACATTCATAATGTTGGGTAAGCATCACCACGGTTAGAGCCATAACTCTTTTAATGTCACAAAACTGAAACTCTGTACAATTAAACAAAAATTCCCCATTTCCGCCTCCCTCAAGTCCCTGGCAACCATCATTCCAACATCTATCTGTGATTTTGACTATTCTAGGTACCCCGTATAAGTGTATCTTTCCTTTTGGCTGGTTTATTTCACGTAGCATAATGTTCCCAAGATTCCTCCCAACTGTAGCATGTGTCATAGTTTTCTTTCTCTTTTTTTTGAGATGGAGTTTCAGTCTTATTGCCCAGGCTGGAGTGCAGTGGCGTGATCTCGGCTGACTCACGTACAAAATTTTAAAATTTTGATGCAATCCAATTTACCTATTTTTTTCTTTTGTTGCCTATGCCTTTGGTGTCATAGCCAAGAAATCATTGCCAAAATCAATGTCATGAAGAATCACCCTATGGTTTCTTCTGAGTTTTAGTCTTAGGTCTTACATTTAGGTGTTTGGTCCATGTTGGTTAATTTTTTATGTGATGTTAGATAACAAGTCCAACTTTATTCTGTTGCACGTGGATATCCAGTTTTCCCAGCATCGTTTGTTGGAAAGAGCTGTCCTTTCCCCATTGAATGGTCCTTGTGAAAACTCATGTTCCCATTTTTGCAAGGATTTATTTCTGGGCTATATGTCTGTCTATTTCTATTCCACCGGTCTACATGTCTGTCTGTTTCTATTCCGCCGGTCTACATGTCTGTCTGTTTCTATTCCGCCGGTCTACATGTCTGTCTGTTTCTATTCCGCCGGTCTACATGTCTGTCTGTTTCTATTCCGCCGGTCTACATGTCTGTCTGTTTCTATTCCGCCGGTCTACATGTCTGTCTGTTTCTATTCCGCCGGTCTACATGTCTGTCTGTTTTATTCCGCCGGTCTACATGTCTGTCTGTTTTTATCTCCGCCGGTCTACATGTCTGTCTGTTTCTATTCCGCCGGTCTACATGTCTGTCTGTTTTTATTCCGCCGGTCTACATGTCTGTCTGTTTCTATTCCGTCGGTCTACATGTCTGTCTGTTTCTATTCCGCCGGTCTATATGTCTGTCTGTTTTTATTCCGCCGGTCTGTATGTCTGTCTGTTTCTATTCCACTGGTCTCTATGTCTGTCTTTTTGCCAGTACCACACTGTTTTGATTACTGAAGCTTTATAGTAAGATTTGAAATCAGGAAATATGATTCCTACAGCTTTGTTTTTCTTTTCAAGATTGTTTTTGGATATTTAGGGCTCCTTAGAATTTGATATGGCTGGCCAGGTGTGGTGGCTCATCTCTGTAATCCCAGTGCTTTGGGAGGCTGAGGTTGGAGGATTGCTTGAGGCCAGGAGTTTGAGACCAGCCTGGGCAACATAAGGAGACCCTAGCTCTACAAAAAATATAAAAATGTAGCCAGGTGTGTGCTTGTGGTCCCAGCTACATGGGAAGCTGAGGCAATAGTGAGCTGTGGTCATACCACTCCACTCCAGTGTAGGTGACAGAGCAAGACCTTGTCTCGAAACAAATTTTTTTAATGAAAAAAAGGTGTTCCCAGTTTTAAAAGTTTTGGAAGGATTTGGTGTTCACTCTTTTTTAAAAAAATATTTGGTGGAATTTACCAGTAAAGCCATCAAGTCCAGGGCTTTTCTTTGTTGGGAGATGTTTGGTTATGGATTTAATTTCCACACTAGCTATAAATCTATTCAGATTTTTCTGTTTCTTCATGATTTAATCTCTGCAGTTTTTGTTTCTAGGAGTTTGTGCATATTCCCTCTTGACTATCCAGTACAAGTGCACAGTTGCTCATCACACCCTCTCAAAATCCTTCTTATTGCTGTAGAATTGGTAGTAATGTCCCAACTTTTGTTTCTAATTTTAGTAATTTGAGTCCTGTTTTTTTCTTACTTCATCTAAATGAAGTTCTGTCCATTTTGTTATCTTTTTTTTTTTTTTTTTTTTTTTTGAGATGGAGTCTTGCTCTGTTGCCCAGGCTGGAGTGCAGTGGCACAATCTCAGCTCACTGCAACCTCTGTCTCCCAAGTTCAAGCAATTCTCATGCCTCAGCCTCCTCAGTAGCTGCAATTACAGGTACCTGGCACCGTGCCCAGTTAATTTTTGTATTTTCAGTAGAGATGGAGTTTCACCATGTTGCTCAGGCTGGTCTCAAACTCCTGACCTCACGTGATCCACCTGCCTCAGCCTCCCAAAGTGCTGGGATTACAAGCATGAGCCACCGATCCCAGCCCTTATTATCTTTTCAAAGAACCGACTTTTGATTTCATTGATTTTCTCTACTTTTTTTTTTTTTTTTTTTTGAGACAGAGTCTGGCTCCGTCTCCAGGCGTCAGGCTGGAGTGCAGTGGTGTGATCTCGGCTCACTGCAACCTCCGCCTCCCGGGTTCAAGCAATTCTCCTGCCTCAGCCTCCCAAGTAGCTGGGACTACAGGTGCACGCCACCACGCCCAGCTAATTTTTGTATGTGTAGTAGAGACAGGGTTTCACCATGTTGGCCAGGATGGTCTCGATCTCTTGACCTCGTGATCCGCCCGCCTCGGCCTCCCAAAGTGCTGGGATTACAGGCGTGAGCCACCGCGCCCGGCCGGGTCTTCTATCTTTTTTTCTTACTTCGTCTAGCTAAAGATTTGTCAATTTTGTTGTCTTTTCAAAGAACCAATTTTTGATTTCATTAATTTTTGCTTCTCTCTTTTATCTCTGCTCTAATCTTTAGTATTTTCTTCCTTCTCATAGTTTTGGGGTTAGTTGTAAAGTTAGGTTGTTGATTTGAGATCTTTCTTGTTGTTTAATGTAAATGTTGATAGCTGTAAGTGCCCCCCCTCACCACTGCCTTTGCTCTGTCCTGTGAGTTCTTGTATGTGACATTTTCATTTTAATTAGTCTCTAGGTATTTTCCAATTTCCTGTGCAATTTCTTCTTTGATCTGTTGGTTGCTTAAGAGTATGTTGTTTAATTTTCACAAATGTGTAAATGTTTCAGTTTTACTTCTGTTATTGATTTCTAACTTCATTCCATTGTGGTCAGAGAAGACATTTTTCATGATACGTATTTCTTAGAATCTATTGAGCGTTTATTTGTAGCCTAACATATGGTCCATCCTGGAGATGGTCTCATGTGTGTTTCAGAATGTGTATGCTGCTGTTGCTGGGTCGAGTGTTCTGTGTATGTCTGTTAGAGCCAGTTGGTTGATTATGTTAAGTCCTCTCTTTCCTTAGTCGTCTTCTCTCTGGTTGTTTCATTCATTGAGAGTATGATATTAAAGTCATTTGTATTTCAATATACATATAGCTATGTGTATATATAGTTATATAGTTATAAGTTCTAATGAAGTCCAAAGATGTGTGACATGGTAAAAAGCCCCATAAACCTGCATAACTCAACCATACCTCAGCTTTCTGTTGAAACTGCTCTCTATAGCCCAAATATGAATAAGTAATTAAGAACTGTGATTGCCACCCTACCCAGACAATGTGTAAACAAATGCTAATCTTAACTTTTTTGTGAATCACTTAGTTCCCGGCCCTTGGAATGTCTGAAACCCCTCACCCCCCACCCCCACCCCTCACCCTCATCTCCGCCCTGAAGGTGCCACTAGCCCAAGGAATGTCTGAAGCCCCTCACCCCCAACCCCGCCCCTCACCTTCACTCCCAAAGTAATTTTTACAGGTATAAAAGGTCTTAACACCCTCCATACGGGGCCATGGGTTTGAGAGACGTGAGTCCTCCGTGGTCGCTGGCTTAATAAACCCTGCTATTTGGCATACTTTTGTCTTGGTGTTGGTCCCTTAATCTCGCCTCAAATATAACAGATGTTCAATATCCTTATTATCCTTGTGGAAAAGTAAAGAAGTTTAGTGAAATGTTTTCTGGAATCTTGGTAGTATCTTTTTGTCAAACACAACTATAGCTATCATTATTATTATTATCGTTGTTAGTATTTTATGGTCAAGAGCTCAATTTACATATATATTTACCAATTTCACACTGACTTTTTTTTCACATCCTAATTTTCCCCTTAGGTTCACTTGTCATTTTGCTGAAGTACATCCTTAGAATTTCTTTCAGTGAATATCTCTTGGGTATAAACTCTTCCAGTCTTTATATGTATGAGAATACTTTTATTTCCTTTTTAATCTTGAGTAATTATTTAGCTGCAAATGGAATTTTACCCTCCATTTTTTTGTACTCAGTATTTTGAAGTATTTGCTCCATGGCTTTCTGGCCTCTTTTCTCATTGGCACGAGGTCTGCGTAAGTTGTTGTGTTAGTCATTTCTCTCATTGCTGTGAAGAACTACCAGAGGCTGGGTAATTTATAAAGAAAAGAGGTTTAATTGGCTCACAGTTCTGCATGCTGTACTGGAAGGATGGCTGGGGAGGCTTCAGGAAACTTACAATCATGGTGGAAGGCAAAAAGGAAGGAGGCACGTCTTACATGGCCAGAGAAGGAGGAAGAGAGAGAGGGAGAAGGTGCTACATGCTTTTCGACAACCAGATCTCGTGAGAACTCACTATCATGAGAAGAGCAAGGGGGATGTCCACCCCCATGATCCAATCGCCTCCCACCAGGCCTCGTCTCCAACAGTGGGGATTATGATTTGTCGTGAAGCCAGGCACGGTGGCTCACGCCTGTAATCCCAGCACTTTGGGAGGTCGAGGCGGGCAGATCACCTGAGGTCGGGAGTTCGAGACCAGCCTGGCCAACATGGAGAAACCCCATCTCTACTAAAAATGCAAAAATTAGCTGGGCATGGTGGCGCATGCCTGCAACCCCAGCTACTTGGGAGGTTGAGGCACTTGAACCCAGGAGGCGGAGGTTGCGGCGAACTGAGATCACGCCATTGCACTCCAGCCTGGGCAACAAGAGCAAAACTCAGTCTCAAATAATAATAATAATTTGACGTGAGATTTCAGTGGGATGCAGATCCAATCCATATCACGGTCACTCTCTGGTAGGTAAAAGGTCTTTTCTCCTTGGTCACCTTCAAGTTTTTGTGTGTGTGTTTTATATCATGCAGCGTACGACCGTCTGTTCAGGTAGTGGCTTGGCTATATTCATGATGCATGGCACTCAATGGTCACTTCCTTTCAATCTGAGAATTTACCTTTCTCTTTCACTCTGGGGAATGATCTGCTTTTATGTCTTTGCCTATTGCTTCTTTTCCATTTCTTGGTTCTCTTCTCCTGGAACTCCTATTAGCTATTTGTTCTTTTTAACGAAGCTTTCGTATTTTTCATCTCTTTATTTTTTTATACTATTTTCTATGTAACTTTCTTAAGATAGGCTTATAATTCACTATGGTTTTCTTTGGACATGTCTAGTCTAAAATTTGTCCAATTATTGAGTGTTTTTTTAAGGAAACAAGGTTTTGCTACACCGCCCAGTCTGGACTGAAACTCCTGGGCCCATGTGGTCCTTCCGCCTCAGCGGCTGACTGGCTGGGGTGACAGGCGTGCTCCGTGGTGCCCGGCTTCCCTCAGGTGCAGTTGTTTTTTGCTCGTTTCTTTGCTTGTTTTTTGTTTTTGTCTTTTGAGATGGAGTTTCACTCTTATTGCCCAGGCTGGAGTGCAGTGGCACAATCTCAGCTCACTGCAACCTCCGCCTCCCGGGTTCAAGTGATTCTCCTGCCTCAGCCTCCCAAGCAGCTGGGATTACAGGCCACCATGCCCATCTAATTTTTTTGTATCCAGTAGAGGCGGGAGTTTCACCATGTTGGTCAGGCTGGTCTCGAACTCCTGACCTCAGGTGATCCACCGCCTTGGCCTCCCAAAGTGCTGGGATTACAGGTGTGAGCCACCATGCCCAGCCTTCCTTCAGTTTTTTAAGGGGTCCAAACAGTCTTCTACTGAGTCATTAAATATTTCCCTGTTGTTTATTTTTTCTGCAATAAATAAGCCTCCTAATTGTTGATTTTGCTTTGGCCTCGGTCTTCTTCATGTGTTTTAAATTTTCACTCCGCACAGTCATCTTGAGGGGGGAGTTCCTCTTTCTCTTCTTGTCCCTGGAATGACTGATTTTGCAGTTGCTCCCCTTAGTCTCTGAAGTCTCTAGTATAAAGCCAGGTCTTAAATCTGTTTTCGGATTTTTTTCATTGCTATCTAAAATCTCGATTTTGTCTCTTTAAAAATATGCTACTGTCTGGTTGGACTGCTGTAACAAAATTCCAGAGACTGGGTGGCTTAAACCACGGACAGTTATTTCTTACACTTCTAGAGGCTGGAGAGTCTAAGATCTAGGTGCTGGCAGATTTGGTGTCTGATGAGGGCTCTCTTCCTGGCTGTAGAGAGCCACCTTCTCACTGCGTGCTCACGTGGCCATTCCTCCGAGCAACCACGTGCAGGAAAAAGGAAGAGGGAGATATCTCTTTGTCTTCCTCTTATAAGGGCACTAATTCCACCATGAGGGTCCCACTCTTATGACCTAATCTATACCTAATTACTTCCCAAATGCCCTACCTCCGAACACATCACAATGAGGGTTAGGGCTTCGGCATAAGGATATGTTTGTACATACACTTTTTTGTTTAAACATAGATGAGCGTATAGCTGTTCTGTATCCCATATTACATCATAAACATTTTCTCTTGTCATTACAAAGTCTTTCATATGATTTGAAAGGTCCTTACTAACAATCACGTAGCCTTGCTCTCAGTGTTATTCCTATCGACTCCCTATTTAAGGTAACCTGATGAATCTTCTTGGTGTGAAGCTTGTCAGCTTGTCTATACTGTGAATTGTGTTCTTAGAAAAGACTCCAGAAAGGAATGTCAAGGTACAGATGGGAGCCCGTGGCTGTTGCTATCTGTCTAGAGTGGACAGGTCCATCCCCGTGACATTGGAGTGTGAGCTCCCCCTCACCCACAGCAGCCCTAACCCCACCAGCAGCACCAGCCCACGGTGCGCAGGGGACGACACCCAGACCACGGTCAGTGCTTCAGACGTGGGTGGCTATCTCCTCCAGTCAAGGTTTCCTGCACTGCAAACTCTTTGGTTCCTTTAGGAAACTTCTCACAGGGCCCCCAGATGCAAGAGAGCAGGAAAGCTTCTGGCTCACGGCGTCAAGTTCCTGAACCAGATATGAGGCTTCATACCACACCCTGGAACGGCCCTGGTTAAAAACTCGTGAACATTTCGTTGAGGTTTCTGCTTTACAGACTGTTAAACTATTTTCTTGTAAAACTTCATAATCTTTGCAAACTAAGCCATTTTCCAGAGGAGACGGCTGAGGCTTGGATTGACCAGAGCAGTGCTTCTTGAAAGGTTCTGTGGGTACGAGTCGCAGGGCATTCTATTAAACAGAATCTGATTCAGCGGATCTGGGGTGGGGTCCAAACTGCATTTCTAACAGGCCCCCATGTGATGTGGACGCGGCTGGCCTGAGGACCTCACTTGAGTGAAGAAGTGTGAGGGGGCTTAGGCAAGCCACATGCATCCTCACTGACTGAGCCAGACCGTGTCTGCCTGACTCCAAAGCCTGTGTCCTCTGTCTGCGGTTCCCATGTACAATCCTGCAGTCCTACCTCTCACTTTGCAGGTGAGGGAGGGGAGACAGAGAGGCTTCCGCTGGAGGGGGAGGGTGGCTTTGTTCAGGGAGGGGGCTGCCTTTCCCAGGCCCGTCCCCCACCTTGAGGCTTGGTGAGGAAGAGAGGGATGGAGCAGATGGTCTCTTGAGTGGGGAAGTGCCACAGCTGGGCAGCCGTCAGTGTTAGAAAAATTAATTTTTTAATTAAAAACATCTTTTTTCCCACTCTTCTTTCCCCTTTGCTTTAATGTCTGTGTGGAGTAATTATGACTCGCTCTGGGGGAGACTGAACCTTAGAAAAGTGTTGGTGCGACTGCTGAGGAATTTATCTGATTAACTTGGGCTCAGCCTTTGAAACGAAGAGAAAGGGAAGTAAAAGAAAAGGGGAGGAGGGAAAGCTCCATCTCCCCCGTCGGTCGTCTGGCACAAAACTTAATCACAGCGTCAGGGAGGCCAGGTGGGCTCCGGCTGGTTCCTTCAGGCCAGCCTGGGGGTAAGGTGGTGGGGCAGGGGGTCGGCTCAGTATCCTGGCATTCCCCTCCCCAGGCCCCAGCAGCCCTCTGTCCCAGCCCGGGCCCCATCTGTCCTCTGGGTTGCCTCCCAGGACCTGGGAATGTCACTGTGACTGGCCCCACGTGGGAGATGGGGTCTTAGGTTGGGTTGCTGGAAGGCAGAGCCTGGGAAGGGGTCTGAGTGCTTTCAGGGACACACATGAGGGGTGAGGGGAGTAGGGTGGGACAGGAGCAGAACCTAGGTGAGGACAGGGTACAGCCAAAGTCTGGTCTGGACCCGATCCCCCGGGGAGCTCTGGTGCCTGCCCTGCGCTGCAGAGCTGTCAGGGCACGAGGGGCAGCTTTTGCTCCTGGATCTGCCTGCTGATCGTGGGTTGCGCTTGGGGGAGAGTGTAGCCCCCCAGGCATTTCCTGATAAAATGGCATGTGTTCTCCATTGACTGAGGGCACTGCTCCCTAGAAGGGCACAGCTGTGAGTTGTTGACAGCCAACCCCACCCGCAGCCGGTAGACAAATGTCCTGGGTTGAAAACGGGGTCTGGGTGAGACACCAACAACACCTACTACAGATGGATTAAAGGGGGGGGCCTGGCGGGGCTGGAGAGAAATGGGTGGATTCGAGATCGATGCCGGAGGTAGAGTCGATAGCACTTAGGGAGTGGCTGAGTGGGGTGGGCGTCGGGGGTGGAGACGGGACTCCCAGGCTGCTGGCTTGGGTGACTGAGTGGCTGGGGGTGCCGGGTTGGAGCACAGATGTAGAGGCCATCTGTGTGAAGATGGGAGAAGGTGGGTGGGCTGGTGTGGGTGGTCAGGAAGGCAGAAGAGCTGGAGCAGTGAGTCCTGGGCACCCCACAGGACTGGGGCTGGCAGAGGACGGGGACCACAAGGGCAGCTTGAGAAGGTGCAGCCAGAAGGACAGGAAGAAAACTAGAGAGGGTGGGGTCCACACATCACCTCTTCCCTCCTCCGTCCTCCCAGATGCGTTGGACCCAGTCATCACCTGTCCCCTCCATCAGTGCATGTTTGTGGATGAAGGAAGGAGACCGCTTTGAGGAGCCTCAAAACACTGTGATCCCCTTGAGGGCGGGGACTGTGCTTGTCTTGATTAGCGCTGTGGCCCAGCCCCTACCATGCTCCCTGGCACACAGTAGGTGCTCAATAAGCCTTTGCTGAAAAATACAGTGGCTAATACCCATATAGCACTTACCAGGCACAGGTCCTGTATAGAAACTCACTTAACTCTGTGAGGAAAGATTCAGTGCCTTGTTTGCCCACATCCTATAAGTTTCCACAGATATCTCGGCCATTCAAGAGACCTCTGCACATTTTCCACTGGCACAGAGAGTTTAAGTAACTCACCCAAGATCACAGATAGGTGGCAGAGTTGGGACATGAACCTCGGCAGTGTGACTCCTAGGGTTCCTCCTCTTAGTGCCTGTGTGAGTAAGTGAAATTGACGCTGGTGTTTCTGGGACCAGGGCACATAACTGTTTGATGTGGCACATGTACACAGGGCCACATGCACACACAGTCATGCACACACAGTCATGCACACACTGCCACATGTGGACACTGCCACACTGACGTGTGGCACACAGAAGACAGCTCTTGTCTGCTGCAGGAGAGGGTAGTCCACAGCCTTGAGTAGGGGCCCTCACTGTACGGTGCTCTGCTCACATCGGACTGGCCAAAGCAACTTCAGACCTAATCCATTGCTGCCTTTACAGCCCCTGAGGCCAGAGTGATTGGCGGTAGAAGGGGGACAGATGGAAAATTCTGGTGTCAGGCAGGACACCTTCCAGTCCCAGCTCTGCCATGACACAGTGTCGTCTGAGCCTCTCTGAACCCTGGTTTTCTCATGTGCAAAATGGGACTAATTACACATTTTCCTCAGAATTTGTGTGAGAGTTACGATGTGGCCGGGCGCGGTGGGTCACGCCTATAATCCCAGTACTTTGGGAGACTGAGGCAGGTGCATCACGAGGTCAAGAGATCGAGACCATCATGGTCAACATTGATGAAACCCCGTCCCTACTAAAAATACAAAAAAAATTAGCTGGGCGTGGTGGCACGCACCTGTAATCCCAGCTACTCAGGAGGCTGAGGCAGGAGAATTGCTTGAACCCAGGAGGCGGAGGTTGCAGTGAGCCGAGATTGTGCCATTGCACTCCAACCTGGGTAACAAGAGCGAAACTCCATCTCAAAAAAAAAAAAAAAAAAAAAAAAGAATGATGTATGGTGTCTGGCACACAAAGGCTTGGTGGTGCCACTATTACATGGAGGAACCATTTTTTTGCTACATTATAGCCATTCCTTTGCCTGATATTGGAAAATGTAAATATGGTCTTGCAGTAACTGAGCATCTTGTGGTCAACGCCCTACATGGCTACCATCCAGGGGCCTGTTCAGCCAGAGGACCACTGCCACCTCCAGCCTGGCAGGAATGAAGGCTGAGGTGGGAGGCTCGGAAGAGACGCAGAGCTGGGAGCGCCCAGACTGTCCTGGGCGGGGGCATCTGAGCCGGAAGTCTCCTCAGCCCTCATCCATGGCCACCAACAGGAATGCTGCAGAGGTGAGGCTAAGGACTCCTCATCCCACTATCAGCTCATCTGCCCTGAGTCCCCAAGGGCCACCGCATCACACAGCTCTGGGCGGTGGCGGGAGGCATTCACACTGTAGTCTATGAAGCAGGGTTTCAGGGGCATGCTGCTCACATAGAAAATCCCCCCTGGAGGCCAGGCGTGGTGGCTCACGCCTGTAATCCCAGCATTTTGGGAGGCCGAGGTGAGGGGGATCATGAGGTCAAGAGATCGAGACCATCCTGAGCAACATGGTGGAACCCCATCTCTACTAAAAAATACAAAAATTAGCTGGGCGTGGTGGCGTGCGCCTGTAGTCCCAGCTACTCGGGAGGCTGAGGCAGGAGAATTGCTTGAACCCAGGTGGCGGAGATTGCAGTGAGCCGAGGTTGTGCCACTGCACTACAGCCTGGCACCTGGCGACAGAGCAAGACTCTGTCTCAAAAAGAAAAAAAAGAAAAGAAAATCCCCCCCTGGAGCTGTGCAATGGGGGCTGAGAGCTCTTCAGGGCAGGGATCCCACAGCTTTACAACAGGCTGGGAAGGCCTAGGGAAGCAGACAGCCCCCTCCTAGGGTCTGCCTGCTACATGGGCACCCAGGCCAGGGGAAAACCAGTTCCAGCCCTGTCTAGTGCTCCCGCTCCTGGCACCCAAGTCTCTGAGTAATAACCCTGAGCGCAAGATGTCTGAGCCCCTGACTTAACACACTTGCCCTGGTCTGGACTGGGAGCTCTCAAGGGTGGGGCTTGGACCTCCACTCTTCCCCTTCTTTCTCCGACCAAGCACAGCGCTGGGCACACAGAAAACGGGAATCATGTTGGAAGAAAGCGGTGAGATTAAAATACCAAATTCTGTTGTTCCTCTACTGAAGAGACATTTACTTACCAGCCTTTAGCTGTGCCCTGGACCTGACCAGGCTGGCGGAGACATGAGGATAGAGCAGATTGACTCTGTTCTCAAGGGGTGGCAGCCTTGTGGGGAGACAGGTATGTAAACAGACAGTGAGAGTCCAGTGTGACCAGAGCTGTAATGGGCGTGCAAGAGGCCTTGGGAGCACAAAGGCGAACAAAGGGCACCCAAGAAGGCTTCCTAGGCAAGGCGATCCCAGGGTGAAAACTGAAGAGTGGCTGCGGGCTTGCCTGGTGGAGGTGGAGGGAAAGGTGTCCCAGGTGCATATGCAAAGGTATGAAGGTAAACAAGAGCCAGGCCCAACTCGATCTGCAGGCTTGGGTGTTGCAGAGGAAAGAGCCGTGGACAGGCCAGCTGGGTCCCAGTCCCATCTGCTTATAAGTACCTGAGTGACCAAGGACCAATTCTCCCTTTCTCTGGGCCACCGATTCCTGATCTGTGTAGTAGCAGCGGGGCCACATCACACCCAAAGCCCCTCCAGCTTGCAAGCCCTTGGCTTCTCCCAGATGTGGCTGGAACCCTGCCTATCTTCCAGAAACACACCCTCACCTACGGGTGCTGCGGCCCTCTGGGGAACGTGCATAGGTGGGTTCTGGTTAATCTAGGCTTAACCCTCCGAGTGCCAGAATCTTTCACTTTATTGCAAATAGTTCTGCCCCATGAGCAGACAGAGCTTGGGCCCATGTTCCTGGGACTACCAAGGTTGAAATCTGCTGGGAGTGTGGCTGAAATGGGACCCATCCACTGAATAGTTCTCTGCTCTGGCCTGCCTGGGTGAGATGGGGAGTTCTGAGCTGCAACTGTCCTCTTTGAAGATGGCCAAGCCCAGTGATCTCTCTTTGCATGGATTTGCTTCTTAGCGCCCACTGGCTTCGCCCTTTATAGGCATCACCAGCCAATCAGCTCATGCCTTCGCTCCCATGAGAGGGAAGTGACCAATCATACTTGGCCTGGTATCTCTGTTGCTAGGTGCGGGAGGCTGCCTCCTCACCAGGGAGGGGCTTGGATTTTATAAGTCCAATCCTGGGTCTGAGCTGATCCCAAAGGTGGAAGATGGATTTAAGATTTCCTGAGCACAGTATCCAGTAGGTTCTGCCAATAGTCAGGGCTGAGGAATTCAGGGGGAAGGAGAGAGCAACTGGCTCATGGCAGTCCTGGAGGGCTTCCAGGAAAGGGCACTGAAGGATGTGTTTTCAAGTCCTTCTTCTCATGGAGGGGCCTCATCAGACCCCTGCCAGCAGGCTCAGCACTCTCATCCTGGCAGCGTCAGGATGCCTCCCTGCTCCCCTGTTGGTGCTGGCACTGTTTGGGTCCTGGGCTTGAACCTGCTTCAGGATCCTTCCCCCAGCCCTCACCCCATGGACACACAGAACTCCTGAAGAGGGTGGGGTGTGGGTATCACCCCAAGTGTGAGCCTGGGTCCAGGTACCCCTCTATGGCTCCAGAGGTGGGGGATGGAGAGGACCCAAGAAGTGACATGGGAAGATTCAGAAAGAAGAGAGGGAGTCCCAGGTGGGGGAGTCTGGTGTGAGCAAAGGTTTGGAGTTTGTGAGTGTATGTGTGTATATCTGCCTCTTTACACGTGTGCACGTGCTGGTGTTTCCACACCTGCCTTGGGCACGTGTGCACATGCGTGTAAAACACAAGAAAGGACATTGGTGATTCCATGTCTTAGGCTTGTGGATTTCCTCACCTCTCCAGTCTCCCATGAGAGGTGAACCATGTGTCGTGGTTCCTGAGTCCCAGCTTCTGTGAGCTCAGGCCCCTGAGCCTAGTTCCCACCCCTGCCTAACCCACCAATGGAGCAATTTCTTGATTAAAAATATCAATGAAACTTGCACATAACAGCCAGCATCACCTCCAAATGGAGAAAATCCAATCAATCCATCATTCATTCCCACTACCAAAGTCACTAGCAGCCCACCTACAGCCTAGTTTGGCCCTTTCTGGGGCCTGGGGCCCTGCTCCACCACAGAATGTCAATCAAAAAGGTCCATTTCCAGCCTTGGCAACATAGTGAGATCCCGTATCTATAAAAAATAAATGAATTAAGGCTAGGCAAAGTGACTCATGCCTGTAATTCCAGAACTTTGGGAGGCCGAGGCGGGCAGACCGCTTGAGGTCAGGAGTTTGAGACCAGCCTGGCCAACATGATGAAACCCCATCTCTACTAAAAACATAAAAAGTTGCTGGGCATGGTGGCACGCACCTGTAGTCCAAGCTATTCAGGAGACTGAGGCAGGAGAATTGCTTGAACCTGGGAGGCAGAGGTTGTAGTGAGCTGAGATGGAGCTACTGCACTCCAGCCTGGATGAGAGAGCGAGACGCTGTCTCAAAAACGAAATAAGAGAAATGAAATATCTGGGCATGATGTCACACACCTGTAGTCCTGCATACTCAGGAGGCTGAGGTGGGAGGATCCCTTGAGCCTGGGAGGTGGAGGCTGCAGTGAGCCACGGTCACACCCCTACACTCCAGCCTGGGTGACAGAATAAGACTCTGTTGCACAAATTTTTTTTAAAAGGGCCTACTGAGGATGGAGAGTTGAGTAAAATCAGTACCCGCTATGCCCCAGGCTCCTGGCATCTTGCTGCTCACAGCAGCCCGGTGTCCTCATCTGTGCTCAGGACAGTTCCATCTGGTGGAGCCCAGGAGGAAAGAGCTTGCTGTGTTCCCTGGGCTGCAGGGGGGATCAGCTCACTGACTTGGGGCAGCAGGAGGAGGCTTGGGCTGAGGTCAGGGCCCACCCACTTAAGACTCTGTCCCTTCTGCGCCTCAGTTTCTACATCTTTAGAAAGGGACCTTGACGCCTGAGGCTCAGATGAGGGTGTATGGAAACGGTGTCTTATTCCATTTGCGCCGCACTAACAAAATGCCTGAGACTGGGTGATTTATAAAGAACAGAAACTCCTTTCTCACAGCTCTGGAGGCTGGGAAGTCCAAGATCAAGGTGCTGGCAGGTGTGTTGTCTGGTGAGAGCTGCCCTTTGCTTCCAAGGTGGCACCTTGAAGGCCGCATCCTCCTGTGGGGAGGAATGTGATGTCTTTTCGTGGTAGAGGAGTAAAGAGGGTGATCCCATGCCCACAACTCCCACAAGTCACCCCTTTTTCTGTTTTTACTGTTGTTGTTTTTTGTTTTAGACTGAATCTTGCTCTGTTGCCCAGGCTAGAGTGCAGTGGCGCCGTGTGGGCTCACTGCAAGCTCCACCTCCCAGGTTCAGGTGATCCTCCTGCCTCAGCCTTCTAAGTAGCTGGGATTACAGGTGTTCACCACCATGAGTAGCTACTTTTTTGTATTTTTAGTAGAGACGAGATTTCACTATGTTGGCCTGGCTGGTCTCAAACTCCTGGCCTTAAGTGTTCCACCTGCCTCGGCCTCCCAAAGTGCTGGGATTACAGGCATGAGCCACTGTGCCCAGCCAGCCACAAGCCCTTTTATAAAGGTCCTAATCCATTCATGAGGCCAGAGCACTCATGACTTTGCCACCTCCCTAAAGGCCCCACCTTTCAATATTGTAGCACTGGGAACGGAAATACTCAAACCACAGCAAAGGGGCTCTGGGAACTGGGAAGTGCTGGGCCCACACTGTGCTGATATCCACCGCGCCTCGGTCAGTAGGAACATCTACAGGCAGGAGCCAGAGATGGCCAGTGTTTGGTCCACACTGTACTTCAAAAAAAATTGAATTAGTGGCCAACATTTAAAAATGGGCATTTCTGAACAAAGCCTGAATTTTGGCTTCTCTTGAAAATCAAGAGGGCTGG
Source organism: Ateles fusciceps (assembly GCA_036589455.1). Lineage (NCBI taxonomy): Eukaryota > Metazoa > Chordata > Mammalia > Primates > Atelidae > Ateles > Ateles fusciceps. Next base: position 2,012,457 of record JAZHEH010003038.1, on the reverse strand, counting down.
CAGCCCTGAGACTGTATGCCTGTGTGGGGTGGCACTCCCCTCACCCTTCTCAGTGGGCCCACTTCCTCTTAACTGCCTAACTTCTGGGGCATGGGTGACACCTGTGACCCCTGACTCTTTCAGAACATATTAACATTTTAGGATGAGTCTTTCTCAGGGGTCCAGTCAAGGCAGTGGCCTGTGGTCAAGTGGGTGGGAAGAAGAGCACGGCTGCCTCCTGGGCCCCCTCTCTGTTTCCCACTCGCAGCGCCGGCCGTGTGCTGGGTGCCTGACTCCCTGCCAGGCAGCAGCAAGGAAGAAGTTGTGCCTTGGGGGTGACTGCTTTTCCTATCCAGGAAAATCTAACACTGGGGCCATCACCCACATGGCATTTTCTTTGAAGCCAGATGGACAGATTCTCCCAGAGCAGATGTAAGCAGTGCCAGACCAGGCATTCCTTTCCCCTTTGACACCTCAACGTGGGTTATTTTCCTTAGGCAGAGGTGCTGTGGTCAGCCCGTGGGGTCAACCATTTGAGGCAGGGCTGGGACAGCTGCTCTCATCAGGCTGCAAAAAGGCAGGCTGGAGTTCCAGATTCACCCTTCTCAGCTGTGTTACCTTGGGAAAATGCCTTGGCCTCTCTAAGCCTGTTTCCTCATTTGTAAAATCTCTACTTCCACATGCTGTTGTAAAGATCAAATGAGATCGTGTGTAAGAGAATGGCCTGGTACAGGTTAGGAACACGGTGCCCTGTAAGTGTCTGCGGAAAGGAGGAGTTGAAGGCCCCTGGATCCAGTGGTGGAGCCAGCATAGTTACTGTGCAATGGAGACTGATTAACGAGGTCCTGTGTCCCAGCTGGCTGGGGCTAGACGTGACGACCAGAGTGAGGGCCATTTGCTCTGGGCCTTGTCCTTCCAAGCTGGGGTAACTGGGAGAATGTGGGGGGTGAGGAAGCAAAGAGAAGAGGCATAGTTCCTCCTCTCTCCCCCACCCCCCACCCTTGTGTGTGCACAGCCCTTTCCCCATCAGCTGGGCCCCTTCCTTAAATGGGGAGGGCCCCTGTCTTCTTCAATAGCTAGAGTGTGGCTGCCTGGTTTCTAACTGGGATGGGGGAGCCTGAGGGCCCAGATAGGTGGGATGTGGAGGAAACAGCTGGCCTCATAGTCAGTTTGTCATGGAGACACCTCATGGGGCTGCCCCACCAGGACCTCTCAGTGCAGCCTGTCTAGACCTCCACCTAGTTTTAGCTTGAAAGCACAAGAGGGGCAAGTATATTTCAGGTCTCCGAAGTGGGGGGGCTTTAGCACAAAGGGGGGCCTCTGAAATGAGGAGTTGAAGACCCTTGGATCCAGTGGTGGTGCCAGCATTGTTACTCTGCAGTGGAGACTGATTAGCGAGGTCCTGTGTCCCAGCTGGCAGCCTCTAAAGGGAGAGCCCTCTTCCCCTTTTCCCAGAACACTGCCATCTCGCCGCCTTTCTAGGATGGTGATGAAGACCATGAAGACCACTGCCTTCTCCCCTGGGTGTGCTTTCTGGAGCTGCAAGCTGGGGGTGCACAACAGGCTGTGGTTGCTGTCCCGGAAGAGGGGGCTGCCCGGGGCAGATGACAATAGCGGTATTGATGACGACAGCTGATGACATTTACTCAGCCCCAGGTTAAACACCTCCTGCTGCACTCACCCCAATTCTGAGGTTACAGACCAGCCCATCTCATTAAGGCGCGTCCATTACACGGAAATTCAGATGGGAACAGAGCCAACCACAGGGAGGAGGGGGAGGTGCGTTAATTTGTGACCTTCGCAAAGGGACTCTTCTTGCTGGGATGGGGGAATCTAAGAAACAGCTCTTCCCGTGTGTTTGGGGTAACAACTCATGTCCAAAATGTCGATTTTCCTGCCGGGATTTAAAAAACGTGTTTACAGAACCCAGTCAGTTTTAGGGTTTCCAGACCCCGGGCCTACAGCCAGGAAAGGTATTTCAGAACCTTGGAGAGCGCCTTGGACTCCAGGAAGTGGGCGGGATGAGGAGGCTGGTTTTTAGAACTGGCTGGTTCTGCAGGGAGTGCTCTGGCTCACGCCTGTAATCCCAGCACTTTGGGAGGCCGAGGCCGGCGGATCACCTAAGGTCGGGAGTTGGAGACCAGCCTGGCCAACATGGAGAAACCCCATCTCTACTAAAAATACACAATTAGCTGGTTGTGGTGGTGCATGCCTGTAATCCCAGCTACTGGGGAGGCTGAGGCAGGAGAATCGCTTGCACCTGGGAGGTGGAGGTTGCGGTGAGCCGAGATCGTGCTGTTGCACTCCAGCCTGCTCAACAAGAGTGAAATTCAGTCTCAAAAAACAAACACACACACACACCCACACAAACAAACAACTGGCTGGGCCTGAGAAATCATCGTATGAGAACGTAGGGCCTGGGTCCTGGAGGAGACGTGACTTGCCCACCTCATTCAGTGGGTTGGCCTCACTATGTGGGGCTACATCTCCTGGAGCGAGGGCAAGCACAGGAGCAGCCCAGCTTGCTGCTCTGGGGCCAAGTCTGCAAAGATACAGGTGTCTTACTGCATCCTAAAAATTGTGAGCAAATAGCAGCTGTAAGTCAAATCTTATCCCCAGCACCATCCTGCATGGCTCTGGGCTTGAGCACAGCCCTCGGTTGTTTTGATAGGCAGGATGGTGAATTATTACAGTCACAGCCTGTGCAACCTCACCGCCTGAAATTAGACCTGGACTCTGCCACTCTCGGGCTGTGAGACTTTGGGTGCATTAATTAAGCAGTGTACGCCTCAGTTTTCTCATCTGTAAAATGGGGATGATAAAGTACGTACTTCTACATGTTATTGTGAGAACTAAACATATATATGTTTAATTTAATTCTCATATGAAAGTTATATATTTTTATAAACATATATATATAACTTAGAGCAGTGGTTGGCATGTATTTACTGTTGTAAAAGTGTTTCATTTTTTACCCCAGGCATTCTGCCCCCATTCTGATGCATGGCCAGCTTTTTCCCATGGTAACCCTGGTCTTTCCTCCAGGGTGAAAGGCTGGGAAGAGGCAGGAGGCCCCACTGCCCTGGGCCAGGGAGTCGGGACCTTGAGGAGAGGCTGAGCCTCGGCACCATCTTCCCCCTTCTTCCTTCTTTTTCATGGTGGTTCCTAGCACAGTCTTTACAGCCAGAAAGACCCAGGCTTAAATCTTGGCTCTGAGGTTTACAGGCCACGACCTTGGCGAGTATATGGGTCTCGTGTATGGGTCTGACAGTGCCTTGATGTGGTTGTTTAGAGGAGTAACATGAGGAAATGCAGCACAGTCTGAGCACGTGTGCTTGCTGTGAGTGCTTCCTAGTGGTGGCTCTCACGTGGTTGTTACCCTGCCATCTCCGTCTCACTTTGGGTCTCTGCCACTCCCCTCTCCCTCCCAGTGAGTGAGGCTCTTCTTCCTTCTCCTTGACTTCCAGGCTTGGAAGCTCCAGAGGGCTTGGAGGCTTTGGATCTGGCCCGCCCAGACCTGAACTTCAGAGAGGCTTTCAAACGACAAGATCGGGGGCTGGTCTCTGGTGGCTGGTTTCTTGTGGCCTCACTCCTTCTCTCTGCCTTGTCAGTGCTCTGGATTTCTGGACAACTCTTTTGTCCCTTAGCCCTGGCCAGACATCCCTCTTTACCCCCGGCTCTGCCCCATTCCAGGGGCAAGTAGCAAAGCATTTACCTTACTCACAGCTCAGATTTGACAAACATGAACCGAGCAGATTGTGGGCCTTACCATGTGAGTTAGTTCATTTATAATCAGCATTTAATTAGCATGTACTTTGTGACCAGCATTGTAGGAAGCACTTTATACACATGTTCTTGTTTAATCATCCAACAGCCTCTAGAAGCCGTTATTGTTACTAATTTTATTTTTAAGATTTTCTTAAAAGATTTTTGTGGCCACCAGGTGAGTCAGTCAGATATGATTATACTTTTATCTTACAGGGGAGGAAAATGAGACCCAGAAAGGTTGGGTGATGCTTGGGCCACATGGAGGAGAACCTTGGAGCTGCAGGGAGGAAGAATTTAGGTAAATCTTACAAAACACTTGGTATAGTGCCCAGCACACAGAAGGTGCTCAACGAAGGGGGCTAAGCCCTGTGATCCTGGGTGCCCTGTGGGACCTTCAGCCTGACTGACTCCTCTTCCTGCCCTCTCTCCCACTCTTGTACCAGCTCTTCCATTGGTCAGAGAATGCATTAATTTGCACTTGGGCCAGTGGCGGAATTTCAGCTACCGTGAGAGCTGGGTCGGGGGACACAGAGGATGGCCACTGGCTCCACGGCCGAGGCTTTTCCTCGGTTGCTCCTGCGGCCACATTCAAGCAGGACTCCCAGGAGCCAGGCTAGGGTCGCCCCTGATGAGGTGGTTCTGCATACCGCGCTGTCTGGTTTCATGAACTCTCACTGGTAGATCATTCATTCTGCCCAGGACCTTGAGCATAACCCCATTCCCTCGTTCCTCCCCTGCAAACTCTCTGGGCCTGGGGGTGTAGGGGGAAGTGGGCCAGAGCCTCAGGAAATCAGGTCTCCTTCTGCCACTGTCACAGGCCTGGCCTTGACCAGGATGCCCACCTGAGTCGCACAAGAGACCCGGCTTCTCAGTCCAGCTCTGCTATGAACAACTCACCATCAGGCCCAAGGCAGGTATTGACCCTCTTTGAGCCTCAGTGTCCTCGTGTAAAGTGGGACGAGAGGACTGGCTGTTCCTTCAGCCCTGCCATGCAAGGCAGTAAAGACAGAATTCTCATCCCCCCCTCTGCCTGCCCCATCAGGGCGTATGTAGCCAAGGACAGGGACAGAATAGGATGCAAGGAATGAGGCAGGAGAGAGGGAGAGTTTCAGATGGCTCCTAAGTCTCTGGCTTGAGCAACTGGTAAGTGTGGGTGTCGTTTACTGAGATGAAAAAGGGGAGGTGACCGGGCGCAGTGGCTCACGCCTGTAATCCCAGCACTTTGGGAGGCCGAGGCGGGCGGATCATGAGGTCAAGAGATCGAGACCATCCTGGCCAACATGGTGAAAACCCGTCTCTACTAAAAATACAAAAAAATTAGCTGGGCCTGGTGGTGCACGCCTGTAGACCCGGCTACTCCGGAGGCTGAGGCAGGAGAATTGCTTGAACCCAGGCAGCGGAGGTTGCAGTGAGCCGAGATGGCGCCACTGCACTCCAGCCTGGCGCCTGGTGACGGACTGAGACTCTGTCTCAAAAGAAAAAGGGGAGGGATGATAAGTTCAGTTTTGGATCCACTGCATTTGAGGTGCTCAAGGGATGGGCCTAGGCAGCCAGCGGAGAGTGGAGCTGGGATTTGAACTGCTTCAAAGGCCATGTTGTCTCTGGCACACGCTCTATGCAGAGGGTGAGGTGCACAAAGTCAGATGACTGAGGGACAAGAAGGGGTCAGAGAGAGTTCATGTTCAGAGCTGAAAATAGCAGAGGTGGAGAAAAAAGGAGGTTTTATCACAGAGGGCTTCCTGGAGGAGGCCACTGAATCTCGTGTTTTGAAGATACCAAGAGCAGGTGAGTCCTGAAGGAGAACAGTTGGAAGGATGCCTGAAGACTACACCCAACATGATTATGTGGCTTCCCCAGGGTCACACAGCTAATAAGTGGCAGGGCCACAGCTCCAGCCAGGCTGCCTCATTCCAGGGCCTCTGCTCTCAACCTCGTAAGACACTGCCCTCAGGGATTGGGGCCTGGCAGCAGGAGAGGAACCACAGAGTCGAGGGGGGAGACTTGTCTCCCAGTTCAGGCCAGCTTTCCCCAGCCCACACACGGTCAAATTCCAAATAAACAAAGAGACAGGAGAGCTTTGACCCTCAAAGTGGCGGGACACAGAGCTAGGAGTGTTCCAGTTCTGAGACAGATCTGACCCTATGTGTAGGGCCGCCCACGAACGCAGGCAGGCTTGGTAACTACTCAGTACCTGCGAAACAGGTGCGCTCAGCCTCCCCTGCCCCGGAAACTGGCCTGCCACCACATCTGAGAGCCCATTCACACACCCTGACTTCGGCATAGACATTGCCCAGCCGGGCTCCTCTCCAGGGGAGCACATCTTTGGCCCCACTCATCTCACACATAGGGGACTTAGTAGACACTTTTCTCCTAGGCAGAAGGGGTGGAGGCCCCTGCAAGGGGACCCATTCTCCCAGCTTGCAGAAGCTCAGTCTGCCACGCAGGGGATGGGCTCGCCTCACAGAAGGGCAGGGAGCCGCTGGGCATGCCAGGCTGCGGTGGTAGCCGCCATGGTGAATGCCAGCAGCTCACAACAAGTGTGGAGTGTCAAATGGGGTGCGTTACTCTCCCTGCAAATTAAAAATTAAAATTAATCAAACACTCAAATTGATTTCCTTCCCGTCTGTTTGCTCTGCTATGCCAGTCAGATGCCTGCCTGCCCACCCGGCCCAGTACATCCCACCCTCATGCCAGGGCTGGACAGCTCTGGCTGCTGCAGAGGTCTCTGTGAAGAGCCTGGGGAACCACAGGCACCTCGTTCCAGCCTTGGGAAATGGCGTAAGCATCAGTCCAGCCAGACTCATGACCCTGAAACCCAGTGCAGCGCTTGGAAAGGGGGACAGGCAGGAAGTGACTATCACTCTGCTCCAAAGGTGACACCCACACTGGGCCGGGAGGCAGAACGCTAGAGAATATTCCTGAGGCTATCACTAACTGACATCATGAGCCTGGGTAAGTCTTGTTGTTTCTCTGACTTGTTTCTCCGTCTGTGGAATGGGGGAGAGGGGGCAGATGGAAGAGGTCCCTGCGAGTTCCAGCGCTGGCCTGTGGGCTGGGCCAGCCATCCCTAGGGACTGACCTCTCCCACCTACCTCCAGTTAGCACAGGGCCCTGGTATCCTCCTTCCCCAGCCGAGACCTGAGCTGCCACTTATCAGCTGGGCAACTTTGGGCACAATGGACAGGTCACTTAACACCTGTGTGCCTCAGTTCCCTCATGGGTAAACAGGGATGATAACGCCAGTGTGGGCAGGCTGGCTCCCTAGGAAGCAGACTCTCAGGGAAATCCACGTGGAAGCAGGCAGGATGGGGCGGGGGAGCTGGGCCATGATGCTTTCGCAAGGCAGACTCTGAGGAGCACTGGATCCAAGCTGTCTCTGCAGGAGTGTCCTGATGGGACAAGAGGGACAGCTTTTATCCCCTGCTCAGAGCAGTCATTGGATGCAGCTGTCCCTGGAAGAGTAAGGCCTTGGGCAAGGAGGCTCTCTCTTCAGCCTCCTCGCCAGGGGGGAGGGTACTCACCTGAGGACTGTCAGCCCTGGCATCCCAGCAGCAGGGGAGGAGGGCACTGTGCAGATGCCCCTTCAGACTGCAGCCCTCTGGCCCTTCTGGGGCAGCTGCGTCCAGCGACTGCTCACAGCAAGTGTCTGGATGAGGGTTCCCTGGAACCACGTTGTGAAGTCTGACAGGGGTCAGCTCACGGGAAGCAGCTACTCTGCTGAAAAGGCCTGGGGTTCCCCTCTGGCCTCATCCCACTCACCAACCTGCTCCTCCCACAACAGTGGAGGTGCTTTCATAGGTTTCTGTCTGTGCTCGTGCTGGTCCCTCCTCCCCTCCTCCCTCTCTCCCTTCTTCTTTCTTGCATTCTTTCATTTGAACATATCCATGCGGCCAGCACATGCTCCCTGAACCCCTGCAGGAGGCCAGGCCTGGGCTGGTGGGAACTGAGGACTCAGAGGGGACATGCTTCTTCTCCGAGGGTACTCCCCCACACCCCAGGCCCTTTTCCCCTGCCCAGTGAACCAGCCCCTCTCACCTCTTGAGGAGAGCCAGATTCCACTGATGCCTGCATAGATTAGTCACCAAGCCCTCTCTTCTTCAGGTCCAGGCTCCATGGGCTCGTGATTCTCAGCTCTGTGACCCTGCTGACCTCCAGCCCGCACCCCAAAGCAGTGCCCACTCCAGAACCTGGAACCTTGACTTTCCTCTGTGTGCATGGCTATCCACATGCCTGTCTGCCCACAGCCTGTGTGTTCCCGGAGGATAGAGCCCGTGGGCCTGGCACAGGGCCCACCCTTGGTGAGTGGGAACTGCATGGCCGGTCAGTTCCCCAAATTCCCAGGTCCCCAAATTCCCATGCACCACCCCCCACCTCCACTCCCCAGCCTCTCAAAGTGCAAGTCCAGTCCCATCTCTCAGTAACAGGCAGGGTCCACGCTCTGCCCAGATCCCCGACACCCACAGCTCCCGCTGCCCTGCTGCCTCCGGCACCACCCTTTCCTGGGGCCCTGTTGTGTGACCGTGCTGGACTGGAGGGCTCCAACGTCCAGATGGCCATAACCCTGCGCCTTGGTTTCTTTATGTGTACAATGCGGATAATCCCTGTTCCTGCTTCCCTGGGCTGTAGGGAGCCTTCTTGAGAAGACACGTGCAATTAGACTTGTGGACAGCAAAACGCTCCCCACGTTTCAGGTAGGAGTGATTAGTATAGAAAAAGCTGATGTGGCAGACTGGGGGATTGACCTGGGCCCTCTCAACAAGCTGGCCCTGCTCCACGAGCTCAGGGCCCTGTGCTGACCTGGGGACAGCTCCTGCAGGGCCATCCCTGCCTCCTTAGGCAGGTCCCCTAACAAGGTAGGGCAGCCTCCCAAGCAGAAACTGCAACCCACACAAGAGAAGAAGCCCCTCACACAGACTGCAGAGTGCAGTGTCGCCTGGGAGGGAGCAGCTGCTTTCCGAACCTGCGGGGGGAACACTGGGGATGGGAGACAGCACCCCACACAGTCCTGTTTCCTTGGGCCCGCCCAGGCAGTCTAGGATGGACTGAGGCAGGAGGGCTTGCTATGGTGGCCTGGGCCAGTGCCTTCTGTCTGCAGCCCCAGTTTTCCAGCTGTTAACGGGCTCTATAATCCTATCTCTGCTCACTGGTGCCCACGACGGCGATACAGGCCTACTCGGAGGCCGAAGCTGGTTACAACTTTCCAGGGAAGGTTTTATGGGGTCAGCTGGTGTGTCTGTGACACACAGTGGCACTGACTTCAGGGTCGCAGGAGGATGCTTGACAGGAAGGATCATGCCAGACAGAGTAGCTGATGATTACGACAAGAATTCCAGATCCCACCGTCCTCTCCTGTCCAGGGAGACAGGAAGAACAGAGAACGGCACCCTTCCACAGATGGAAAACCAGAGGCCCAACGGTGCAGCCGAGCACTCACAGGCCAGCAGGGACTCCCGGGCATCTCATGCAATTGCCAGACCATGGTGAAGACATGGGTGAGGGTGCAACTGAGGTCTGGGGTGGGGACAGGAAGAAAGCTTCCTGGAGTGCCCTCCTTGGGAAGGGCTAGGTGAGGCAGGCTCGGGGGCAGAGGAGGGATGGGAAGGCACAGGCCAGCAGCAGGCCTCAGGCAGCCCCTGTGCCCACGGCAGCGCCAAGGCCCCGGAATCTGGCCTGGGCGGAGTCACGCTGTGTCTTCTCCGTCTCCTTGGTACAGGCTATGGCCCAGGATCAACTAGATATAATAGTAGAGGACCATCAGTCCATTCTTTACAGTCCTGGGGGACAGGGAGGCACAGGTGCTGCCCGGAGGCATCCTGCTAGCATCAGACAAGCAGCGGGGCCGAGACAAGCGTCCTGCTCCGTCACGACGCTGCCCACTCAGCTGCCCAGTCTGCATCCCCAGGATGTCTGCCTTGAGCCAGGGCCTGGGCATCAGCAAAGAGGGTGGAAGTGGTTCCTGGGTGCAGAGCGGCAGGCTGGGTGATAGTTGGAGGAACAGAGGTGGCGCTGTCCACTGCTTTAAACCTCCAGGGCCAGCCAGAGCCTCCAGGGTAAAAACCCAACTCCTCGCTGGTCTCACTAGAATCTATTGTCCTGACCCCTGCCATGGGCACCCCCATCTCTAATCCTCTCTCCTCATGCTCTGGCCATGTGGACTTTCTCTCTTTCGTCTCACCATGGGGACTTTGCCCATGTTATTCCCTCTCTCTGGAGTCCCCAGTTCTCTGGGTCACTGTCTACTCAACCTTCTGGTGCTACATGGAATGTCACATCCTGCAGGAATGTCCAGACTAGACCAGGTCCCCCACAGAGCTCCTCATAGTGCTTATCCCAGCTGTCACTTTACGTTTGTTTGCATGGTGATTTGCTCTAGACTCTAAGGCCTCCGCCAGGTATTCCCCATGCCTGGCACAGTGTGTGGTATGATGTGGACCCACAAGGCATGTTCATGGGAAGAATAAAGAATGGTGGCTCTCAGTTCAGATCCTGCAACCCCTCCCCTGAGCCTTGGTTTTTTCTTCTCTGAAATGGGATGATAACACTAAGATGAGTGTCAGGGCGAGCAAAGGAATGAAAATCTCCTGGTCACACTCTCAGCAGAGGAGGAATGAGGTCGGGGTGGGGAGGGGGTGGTTGAGGCAGGTTGCTTAGGGACGGAAGGACTTGAGAGTAGTGTAGAAAACAATAGTGTGGGGACAGGTGGGGGAGAGACGTGGTGAGAAGACTGGATGTGTTTAGAGACAGCTCAGCTGGGCGGGGCATTTCTCTGAACCCTTGGTGATCTACTTTGCAGCCTGGCTTAGGAAACCAGGGGTGTCAGAGGAAGTGGGTGGGAAATGCCCACTGCCTCCTCGAACTCCACGTGGGCCACTCCCTCAGTCCTGGCTGGACACCTCACTCCCTCAGCCCTGGCGTGATGATTAGATCTGGGACACAGCCAGCATTCTCCATGACTGGCTCATGGAGATGGCTGGCAACAGCAGAGTGGCCCTGGGCAGGCATTTGTGGGGTCACTGACCCAGCCTCTGTAGTGGGGAAGCAGCCAGTAGAGGAGCTCTCTCCTGGAGCTGCCCAACTGGTCTGGTCCTTGGTCCCTGCCCCAGGCCTCCAGCTGCTACTGCTCTGGCCGTGAAGTGGGCCCAGTCATTACTCGTGCCATGCCTCTCTGTAAAGCCTGCTGGAAGAGGTGGCAACAACCGCTGGCCACCAGCACAAGGGCCGGACACAAGAGGATCCCAGAGAGGCCTCTGCACCTGACTGCCTATGTGCAGAACTCCTGGGTAGAGGGACTAGGCCTGGGCTTGCAGGGGGAAAATAAATGACATAGACTTAGGTTCGTCCCTCCCGTGGTGCATACCAGCTTGCTCCCATTCTTAGGGAAGGAGTTAGGCTCAGAGAAGGTAGGCCACCTATTTGAGTTTGCACCACACAACTGGGCAGAAATTCCCAAGCAGGGACACAAACGCTGTGTGGCTCCCAGGACAGCAGCAGTCAGTGGGAGAACTGGATGGTGGGACATGGCTGGGGATGCAGACTGCATTGCTGCTCTGCACGGATGTCAGAGGCTCTGGGGAAAGACTGTTTGTCTCTATGTGGCTTCCCTAGGGCTTACCTGGAAGCCCTGGGAAGACTCCTCAGGAGGTGTGCTGAGCCAGAGCAGGCAACAGCCGTGAGCTCATCTCCCGTGAGGCCCCCAGAAAGTCTAGTAGGGAGGCAGAAGGAAAATGGCCAGGGAAGGAGGGAGAGGGGGAGGCAATAAGGACTTGAGGATGGGCCACAAAGCCAAGCTCAGGCACGGGGAAGAGGCCATTGCTGAGTGCCCGCTGTGCCGGGCCATTCCTAGCAGCGTTCCTCATGGATTCTTCACCAATCACCTTATTGGCAACATACATTTATTCCCATTGTACAGAACAGACACTGAGGCTGGAATCGACACTGGATCTGCCTGATACGAAAGCGTGGGGTCTTCACAGGACGCCTTCATGATGGGTGGGTACAGGAGCTTGGCCCTTCCTGGACTCACATCACAGCCGCAGAGAGCCTGGGCTTCTCCTACTCCCAGCTCCCGTCAGCAGGGGGGAGGCTGTGCTGCGTCTGGTTGTGGATATGGGACTACAGGTTGGGTCTGGGATTAGAGGAGAGGAACAGAAAAGGAGGCCGCCTCTGGCAAAACCTGCCGCACTTGGTAAGCCCTGTGGTGGCTGAAAGGCGAGGGTGGGGGCTGCTGCCTAGATTTGCCAAGCGGCCGCTCTGCTGCTGCCCCAGAACAAAGAGGAAACTCCTCAAATCAAGGATTTAGAGCTTCTCTTCCCTCCAGAACACCCATCGCTCCCTGTTTCCCACTTCCAGGTCTTTGCATATGCTCTTCCCTTGGCATGGGATGCCCTTTCTGTTCCTTTCTGCCTGGCCAGTTTTTACTCATCCTTCACGACCTGGCTTCAATGTCACCTCCTCCAGGACCTCCTGCACCCCCTCCCCAGCTCTATCATACCTCCCTTATTTTCTGAAGGTAGGAATGTGTCTAAGTCATCTGCGTGTCTCCAGGACCTGGCGTGGGATGGGACACATGACAGTAACCTCCTGGACAACGGGCAAATGCATCCCCCGGCAGGGTTGGGGAGCAAGGGACAGTCTGGTGTGTGAGTAAGTGTGGGGAGGGGTCCCTGAAGACGAAATGCTCATGTGCCAGACTTGTCCAGGATCAGGCTGACCAGGAGCCTAGGGGTGCACTTACTTCCCAGGGGTGTCATGAGGGTCCAGGGAGATCTTAGATGTGAGGGAGCTCTGCAAAAGGTAGATCCCTACAGCAACCCAACTTTGCCTTGTTCCCCTGGTTCCCCTGATGGGGCAGGAGAAGGAACGTCGTGGATGGAGGGAGGGGGCAGACCAGGCCTGGTGAGCGTCTGGGGTGGCAAGGAGAGCAGTCTCAGCAGAGGCCTCAGTTCTCACAGGCATGGAGGAGGTGGGGACTCTGGGGGCCGAGGGCTTACCTTGGGACTCCCCCCTCCTATGGGATCTAACACCGTGTCAGAGCTGGGCATGGGCTCAAAGATGATGGAAGCCATGTCCTTCCAAAGGGGGTAAACTGAGGTGCAGAGAGGGGTCCGCATTTGCCCAAGGTCACACAGGAGAAGCGGGAGGCCACCCCGTGAGCCCAGCCCGTGAGCCCTGTCCTCTCCGCATGACAGTTGTCTTCACCTGCAGTTCAGACTCCGACGGCAGCTTCCCGAACCCCCTCCCCGACCCCGCAGTCCAGGGCGCCCAGCCTACACCGACAGCCGCACACCGGCTGTCGGTTCCGAGGCTGGCCGCTGAGCGCCCCCTGCATGGCGTGGTCTGGGCAGCTCCCGATCGTCCTTCTCCTTGACTCACCTCCAGCCCCGAGGGCCGGGCTCCACGGCGGCGGACAGGGCGTCGCCCGCACGGCCCCGGCTGCACCACCGACCCGGATTGTTCCTGCGCGGCGAGGCCCCCTCCCGGCGCCCCCGGGTGGGGCCGGTCGAGCCGGGTGCGCTATCCCTTTAAGCCCGGGCGAGATGAGAGCTGTCAGCGGCAGCCTAGGCTAGCGCGGGACTTCGCCACTATAGCGCCAGGCCGAAGCTAGCAGCCGCGGAGCCGCGGAGAGCGGAGGGGGCGGCGGGGCCGGGCGCGGCGGGTCCCCTCGCCGCCCACTGCGCGCTCGAACCCTGGGCCCCGCGAGCGGCGGGCGGCACCCGCTGTAATGCGGAGAATGTGAGCGGCAGCGCAGGGCGGTGGGGGAGGAGGGGGCGCGGCAGAGGGCGGCGGCGAGACAGACGGAGAGCAGCGGGGAGACCGAGGACCGGGCTGGGCAGGTGGGAGAAGGCAGGGAGGCGCCGGAGAGGCCGGGCTGGAAGGGGGAAGAAGGGCGGCAGCGCAGAGGAAGGGGCCCGCGCTTCGGGCGGGAGTGCTGGAAGCCCGAGTCGGCACCAGGGCCCAGGTTCGGGCTGGGAGCGCGGCCGCGGCCCGGCCAGGCAGGATGCGGGAGCGGGCCCGCCCACGGGGTCCCCACGGGGAGCAGCGGGACACCTGAGGCCGGCGGGTCCAGGAGGGGCGCACGACCGCGCTCCGAGGGCTCCGGCCAGCCCGGCAGGGGGGGCCTTTGTGAGCGCCCCAGGAGGGCGAGTCGGGAGTGCGGAGCCGGTGTGCGGCGGCCCGAGTGTGCGCGCCCGGGTGTGTGCGAGTGTGCGCGAGTGTGAGCGCGGGGCGGTCGGGCGCGCGGTAGGGATTCTGCCGGCATCGCGGCGTGGCGAACAGGAGGCAGGAGCGGGGCGCGCAGGGGAGCCGGGACCCTCCCGCGCACACGCACACGCACACGCCGCGCGCTCTCAGCACACACACGCCCTCCCTGCCGCGCTCGCCGCCGCGGCCACCATCGCGGAGCCGAGCCCTGCGGAGCGGGAACCGGAGCCGGAGCGGGGACCGGAGGCAGCCGAGCCGAGGCGGGGGATGCCGGCCCGGAGCGGAGCCGCGCGCGGACGGCGCGCCCGGGACGGTGAGTGTGGCCGGGCCGGGCCGCTGCGGCGGGGCCGGGGCCGCAGAGGCGCAGGCCGAGGAGCTGGGGTGTCTGCCCGCCGGTAGCGCCGCGTGCGCGGCCTCTGATTGGGCGGGAGCCTCGGGGGCAGCGGCGGGGTGGGGTGCTGGGTGCGCGTCCGTGGGGGGGCGTGCACGCGCGGGGCGGGGAGGGGTCGCGCTTGGCACCCCAGGCCTTGACCGTGCTCCCGCCCGCCGCGCGGCCCCGCGTCACCTCACCTGCCGCTGCAGCCCCGGCGACTTGCAGCAACTTTGTGGAGCCCCCGGGGCGCAGTGGGCTGAGATGGGTGGGGACGGAGGCGCTTTCAGGGTGCAACTCCGGCTTTTCTTTCCAGAGAAGAGAACGCGAGCGGAGTGGGGCGGGGACGCGGGCCGGGCCACGCCGCCTGGCGGGCGGAGGGGTGCGCCTCAGCCTCCCCAGTCGCGCAGTCGCCAGGTCTCTGGGACACCCACCCGGACCCGCGGCGCCGTGCTGGAGCCGCTCCCGGTGCCGGACTCCTGTGACCCCGCCAGGGTCAGGCGGGACGGCGCGGCGACAACTCCCAGGCCCGGGGCCCCGGAGGTTGTCTTTGCTGGCAGGCCGAAGACACCGAGGTTGAGTTGGGGGAGTGTGGAGACGTGCCCGTGCATGTCCCCCGCGCCTTCTGCTCCTCCAGACGGTGGCTGGAGCAAGGGGAACTCCCCCGAAAGGCGCACCCCACCAGTCCTGGACCCTCCGGAGTTCACAAGAGGCCAAGGATGGGGAGGGGCGTCTCCTGGCCTGGTGCCCCATCCCTGCATGGAGCCATGCCCCGCGTGCCTCACTCTGCATTGAGGTTGTGGTTGTGCTTTGTACCCCGCCTCCCCTTGTGAGTCTCCTCCCACACTCTGGACCTGGCTGGCTGCCTGAGGGAACCTCCCCCACACCTCTAACTGCCAACCCAGCCAGTCCTGTGGAAGATGGGATGGGAAGCTGTGGTCCAAGATGGTGCCCCTGAGAGGGAGAGAGCCCCGTGTCTCCTGGAGTGAGAGGTCCAAGGAAGGGTCAGGGTCAGGACTTCTGCAGGCTCTTCATCCTCCTTGCTTCCAAGGCAGGTGGAAGCCTTCTCTGGTCGCTCCTGAGTCCTTCCAGCATGGACTTCCTTGGGGTTGTAACTGCCAGGATCCCAAGTAGCCCCTATCCATATGCCTTCTTTCCTGCCACTTGCGCTGTGAACTTGTGCAGTGAGAAGTCTTGATCTCAGCCTGGACGCTGTGTGGAGGGGTGTGGTGGCTGGACCAGTCAGTATCTACCTGGGTCTCTGGAGTATGGTAATGTCTATGGTAATATCAGCTTTCAGCCTTAAACCTCACTTCCGCCTCCATTGTCCCTCTGCAATCCCTCAGCCACTTTGTGAGAATGCAGGACCCGTGGGCAAGGTTCTTATCCATTTCACAGAGGAGGATTTTGTGGCAGACATGGAGGTCGTCTTCTAAGTCTCAAGACAGCCCTTTTCTACTTCGAGGGGCATCCGCTGACCCTGGTCTTTGGTGAGGCATGGAGGGCACCCAGGCCTTCTTTATTGACCTGGCAGGTGGGCTCCTGCTGCGTGTGACATGGCCGGTGGCCGCTCTCAGCTGGAAGCAGTTGAGCAAAGGCTCCTGACCTGTGGGACTTTTTGACCCTAGCCTGTTAAATATGTGCTTCCTGGATTTGGGGCCAGAGGCTGTCTGTGCTTTGCTTGATGGTTTGGAAGTCTGGCTCCTGTCATGCTCTGCGCCGCTGAGAGTTCACTACCATCCTGGGGGATCCGAATCAGCCCCGCCCAGCCTGGCACTCTACGCTGGCATTGTCCTGTTTGGGCCCCAGAATCCTTCCTACTTTCTCCATCCTAGAGCCCCTTCGTGGGTCAAGCGTTCCCCATGGAGATGTAAAGTGCACTGGGGGGGTATTGGAGGGGGACCCTGGTGGCTGTTGGCCCACTCAGCCCCAGGCAGACTTCTCTGACTCCCCTTAGTCCTGCTGGCAACCTGGACTCATCCCCAGGTCCTTCGAGGTCAGAGCTGTTGCCCAGGAGTTGCCACTGGGGGTGGGGCACCGTGCGTCGCGTGGCGTGCGCAGCCTCTGATTGGGCAGGAGCCTCGGGGGGGCAGCGGCGAGGGTGGGGTGCTGGGTGCGCGTCCGTGGGGGGGCGTACACGCGAGGCGGGGCCTGCTGGCTTTCCCCTCCCGGGCAGCCTTCCTCTGCCGCTGCGCACTCCTGCCTTGCTGGCACTGGCTGATACGGCTTTCTTAAGCCATTGTTTTCTTCTCTCTCTCTCTCAGCTCGTCTTCCTCTTCCCCCGTGGCCCCCTAAGCTCCAGACTTTTTTCGCCTCCTGGGTGTTAACCAAAGCTCTGATTGATATCCAGGTGGCTGGAGCAAGGCAAGATGCCTGGCCCGGCCCCACCCCTGTCATCCCTGCCTCCAGTTCTTCTGGTACCTCCAGCCCGACCCCAACCAACTCCAGCAAGATGAACCCTTCATTTGGGTCTTAAGACATGGTGAGGGGGAGATTGGGGGTGCTTCTTTGACCCCTGGTCTGTTCTATCAGGGGTGAAGATTCCAGCCAGGGGCTCCCAGCCCCTACTGACTGCTCCCTTTAGGAAAACAGCCACTTCCCTGCCCCAACCTCTTGACTGGGAGGGAGCAGTGTCCAGTGTGACCCCCTTAATTTCCCTCCATAGCCAAGACCTGACCCTGCCGTATTTGTGTTTTAAATTGTAAAAGTATTCTAACCAATCCAGGGCCTTGGGGTGACTCAAGGGGGAAAAGCTGCCCCTGACCACTCAGGTATATATTTATGGGGGCTGAGGGCCACCCTGACCAGTGTCAGAGTTCCTTCCATGGGCTTTTGAGGCCCAGACTCTTGTTCCGAAGAACCACACCTTGGCTATTACTCTCCACGGCCTGGAATCCTACACTTGGCCTCCCTTCACATTTGGAGGTATCTTCTGGCTTGAGACCTGGACTGAGTGCTGGGGATACCAGTGATGAACCCGGGCCCCTCCCCGGATGGGCTCTGAAAGGGGAAACAGATTTGGACCGATGCCTCTGGGTGTGAGCGGAGCGGGCTGGGTGACCGAGAGGCTCAGTGGGGGAGTGGCGAGGGGCTGTTTCAGAAGGAGGGCACTGGCGGGGTCTTGACCTGCTGAGATTTTCCAGCACTTGGTCGATGCTCAGCAAATATTTGTTGACTAAATGAGCGAATAGAGAATGTGAACGTGAGTGGGAGCTTTCTAGGAAGATGGCACAGCGCTGGCAAAGGCATGGAGGGGGGAAGTACTGGGTAAGGGTAGAATGTGTTTGCAGTGGAGTAGTTCATTCAGGGGCATGGAGAAGGTTGGCACCGGACAGAAGAAGATCCTCAGTGCCCATCTAAGGCGTGTGGGCCGATTGCGAATTCAGGGCTTGCAGGGTTGACGTTCTGGAGGGACACAGACTTGCGACGTAAAGGGCTCCTCTGGTGGTCGTGGGAGGGGTTGTCCGGGGGCTGGAAAGACCTGCGGGGGGTGATCTACATCATCAGAGTTGGGTGAGGGCTCAGGATACATCAGTCCCACCACCTGGGTATACAGAGGTGGCAAGTGTCCTGAGGTCATAGTTGCAGCCTCTAGTACTGGCCCTGCCACTGTGTGCACTTCAGGAAGCCCCTGAGGCCTTGGGTCTGCCTCAGTTTCTGAGTCTGTAAAGTGGACACGTTTATGTGTCTCCATGGATAACTGGAGTGAGTTTGAGTGGGAGTTTGTAACCTGGGAAGAGGGCTACAAAGGGAAGGGATAGAGGGCTGTTCAGCATGCTATTTGATAGAGGAAGAGCTGAGGCCTAGAGCAGGGTGGTGACTAGCACAAGGTCACTAAGCAAGTTGGGAGCGGGCACAGCAGCCTCTGTTTTTCTGGCTGTGCCTGTGGCTTGCTGGGCAGGGGTGGGTGGTGCGGCCGGGGCCTGGGACCTCTGCAGAGGACGTCCTTAGGCAGTTGTTTCAGCACTCCAGCTGTCTGAGAGCATATGGGGCCATATGGCCACATCAGGGGGGGGTGCCAGCCGCTGGAGGAAGGATAGCAGCTGCCACCATGGCCTTCTGGATCTGTGTGGGCACTGCCAGCCACCAGGGTCAGGGCGGGAGGGGGCCAGAATGGAAGTTTGGTGTCCAGGTTGGTTTGGACATGGAGGCTGGGCCTTGGCAGGTGGCCCAGTTCCAGCACCCATCTGCCAGGGCAGCTGGATAGGCAGCTCCATGCCCAGGACAGATCCAGTTAGCTCAAGGCCAGCTGTGCCAGCCATCCTCCTCACATGCCCCACCCAGCTCTGATGGCTCTGCCACGGGTGGCACCGTGCGTCTCATGTCAGGGTCACTGGCCTTTGTGGAGTGTGTGTGTATGTGACATGTCCCCACACCCTGAATGCTGATTCTGAGGCTCTGAGACTTTGCGGTGTGGAGTGGCTCCTCAAATCTGCCTGGTGTATCCAAACGGCCTGGGCTTGGATGCCAGATGGAAGTGGGTTTGAACCCTGGCTCAGCTGCTTCAAGCTGGGTGAGCTTGGACAAGTCACTTTACTGAGCCTCACTTTCTTCATGGGCGTCACGGCGGCGTGATATCTACCTTAGCCCACTTGGAAATAATGCATGTAAAGCAGGCACTAGCCTGCGGCATTGGAGGGTCTCAGTAAACGTTAGCTGGTTTTGCCCTCTGCAGGAAAGGGAGGTGGATCGGGTTGGCGTTTCAATGTCCAGGTAGAAGTAAAGAGGAGCCTTATTGTTCTTATTTTCCAAGGCAAAATTTACTTTATAATTTTGTGTTTTTATACTTCTTCTTTTGTTTAGTCCTCACGGTAGTTCTATTAAAGTAGGCAGACAGCATTGTTCCATTTCACAGATGAGAAAACTGAGGCCATGGGTGGGAAGCGATTCTCCAGAAGCCACACAGTGAGTTAGGCTTGATCCTGTCTCTGGACTCCTGGTCCAGTGTTCTTGCACCACAGTGAGGCTTCCCAAACTTCTGGGGTGGAGACTTGGGGGAGGAGTGGCTTTGTCTTCTGTCTGGACCGGCGTGGGGGTTCTAGAGACTCCTTTCTCGGCCCCGTTTCCATTATAAGTGCAGGGACAGGCTGTGATGGTGACTGGTAGCCAGTCTAAGCTGGGGCTGGAATGAGGGATGCTCAGTGAGGCAGCATCTGCTGTATTTCTCCATCTGCCCAGCACAGGGAGGGGCTGAGACTGGGGGACTTCCTGGGGGACAGGAGATGAGGGAGGGAGGAGTGAGGGGTGGACCTCACCTCCCAGGCAGCCCTGGCCATGCAAAGGCGAGCAGGCCTGAGCCTTCTGGGGCAGGGTGGGGAGGGCGCTGGGCCCGGGCCCTTCTGGTGTGTAACCTTGGATAGACCACTGTCCCTCTTTGAGCCTCAGCTTTCTGCTTTGGACACCGGACAGAATAATCTCCCTACCTGTCTTGCAAGGCTATTTTTGAGGCTCTAATATGCATTTTTATACATGGCAGGGCATTATAAAAACATGCTATTTCACAGCTGTAATTCCAGGAGTCCCCTGTCCTACAATTTGATGATCTATGATCATTCAGTGAGTGACTCTTTGGGTGCCTCCTCTGGGCCTGGCTGTGCTGGGTGCTATGGGGACAGACATGAGTAAGAGCAGCCCCTGCCCTCTTGGGGCGTGCAACCTGGCGGAAACCGTGGACAGGCCTTCCCAAGCCAGGCTGGCTGTCACGCTCTCACCCAGCACCCTTCCAGCACCCCCTGTTACTTCCAGGCTGGCGACCCGACCCCTCGAACCTTGCACGACCCTATGTTCCACCCCAACCCTCTCTCCCAAGTACCTCTCTGTGTTCCCCAGGCTCCAGCCAGTCACACACGCTGTCGCTTTCCTCCACCATGGTCCTTCCACCTGAGAGTTATCCCCTGATCTCTGTCCATGTAGATTCCACCTCTCTTATTAAGACTCAGCCCAAATGTCACATAAAAAACAAACAAGCAAAAAAAACAAGGCCAGGCGCAGTGGTTCACACCTGTAATCCTAGTACTTTGGGAGGCTGAGGCAGGTGGATCATGAGGTCAGGAGTTCAAGACCAGCCTGACCAACATGGTGAAACCCTGTCTCTACTTAAAATACAAAAATTATCTGGGTGTGGTGGTGCACCCCTGTAATCCCAGCTACTCAGGAGGCTGAGACAGGAGAATCGCTTGAACCCGGGAGGCAGAGGTTGCAGTGAGCTGAGATCACGCTACTGCACTTCAGCCTGGGCAACAGAGCAAGACTCTGTCTCAAAACAAACAAACAAACAACAAAAACCCCTGCTGGTTCTCCCTTCTGAAAGTAGCCCATCCTTCCTCAGAACTCTGGGAACAGTATATCACCTTTACGTTTAGGGAACATTTATGATTTACTGCGTACCCACCGTGGGCATGGCCTGGGTGGCGGTTTGCCTTTCTTTTGACTTGGGAGCACCTTGGTGGCAGGGACTGGGCCTATCCATCTCTGGTTCCTGGCTTGCCTAGGGGCCAACTAGGCTGATCAGGGGCATGCAGTGCCTCCCTCAGGGCCTCCGTGGCCTCGCCATTTCCTTCCTGGGTGGTCCCCTGGACCTGGGGGATGTGGGCCGGGCCCAAGACATCTGTTTGAGAAGCTCCCGAGTTACAGGTTGCCTTGCTGCTGAGACGCTCACCATAGATATGGCCCTCCCTGTCCCTGAAGGCTGTGCCGGGCTGGGATGGGGGCACCCTGTCACTGGCCACACATAACTCTCCCCCGTGCTAATTGCACGGCACTCGGCAATTAGCAATCGATCATTTGGGGTACTGATAACTCTCCATTATTGATCCATGGAGGCAAGCCTGGCCAGTGTTGGCGAGGGTTAGCTGGGCCTGGCTGGGAGATTGCAATCATGGCCATTTTTTTCTGACCAGGAAGCTCGATAAACAGGAGCCAGAGAAAGAGATGCAAGCCCTGCCATCTCCGACCCACACTGTTAGTGGGGGGATAAAGGGCTGGGAAGGAGGGGGAGTTGGAACATCAGGGGGAGCTTTTGCCCACCTCCTCCACCCTCTGTTCTCCACCTTCCTTGTTTTGCTTCCAGCCTCTTCTGGCCCTGGGCCTCAGCTTTCCCATCTGTGAAGTGGGGATTTCAGTTTCTTTGTCTACTGACACTTTGCTTTTGAATGAGATGCCCGAGCATTTACTGTCTGGTCATCATTTCTGCTCCACAGGTGGGGGCATTCTGAGGCTCCGAGAGGGTGGTGGCTGCATGAGGATGGAATCAGAATCAGGACCCTCAGCCCTGGGCTGCTCTGCAGGGGAGCCTGGTGGGGTGGGGGAGGTGTGCTCACAAGACAGCAGTCACCTCAGTAAAGGCAGCATCTGGCTTCTGAATGTGCTAAAGCTTTTAAATGTGCAGCTAGGGCTCAGTGGAGTTTGTGAAAAAGCGATTTCTAGGAACAACATAAAGGAGATGGCGGGGGTTGGGGGAGGGTGTGTTTAACCTACTTAAGAGACCCAGTTGCCTTTCAGGCATGCCAGGAACACCGGGCATTGTGTGCGGGGCTCCTGCCTGGCTCACATGACCCTGCTATTTTTTTTTTTTAATTTTGTTGGGAACATTGTCAGACATACGGAAAAGTAGAGAGAATATTCCGGGGAGCTTGCCTGTACCCCACATCTAGATTTAACAATTGTTGACATTTTGCCACATTTTGCTTTATCTTTTTCCCAGAGTATTTTAAATTATAGACATCAAGCCATTTCACCCCTAAGTATTTCAGCATCCATCTCTAAAAAATAAGATAAAATATTTCTGCCTAACCTTAAGTGGTCGCAAATTTTTTTTCATTTTATCCTTGGGAGATGAAGACTCTAATGGATGAGCAGACTGAGGCCTCTGAAGTGACGTGGCCTGTCCAAGGTCACGTAGCAGAGAAGGGGAGGGTCCTCTGCAGAGGCCCTGAGGCCCCGGCCACCCCACCTACCCCTGCCCAGCAAGCCACGGGCACAGCCAGGAAAGCCGCAGGCTAGAGTGCCCACTCCTCGCTTGCTTAGGTGGGATCTAGGAGGCGGGCTGTGGGTGTAGCCCAGCCTTGGGCAGACACAGGAGGGGCGGGGAGGGGAGAGGTGATATGGAGTCGAACCCCTCTGAGTAGTTCCTCTGGCTCAGGCTGGAGATTCCACCTGGAAACAGGAAGTGACCCTCTTTTAGGTTAATTATCTCTCTTTCTTTTGTTTGCTGTGAGGATTAATCAGGAACTGCAGCGTCAGGAAAATCTAAAACAACTTCTTGTTTATTGTTAAATTTAGGAGAACGTTATTGGGCTCTGGTCATGCAGGGCCGGGGGAGCATCTGTTGGCACAAACAGCTGGGCTGCCCCCACTGGCCACCCTGGGGGAGCAACAGGGAAGGTGGTGGGAAGGCTGGTCTGGCAGGAGGGATTGGGATCGGGTCTGGACAGCTGTGGGAATTGAGGGGGCGAGTGTTGGGGGTTTGGGTTTGAGCCTGAGATCTGGGCTGGACCAAAGACTCTGTAACCTCAGAACAGAGATGGGAAGTGAAACTCGAGGGGGGTGAGCTTCTGGGGTATGTGTGGACATCAGGGAGGGCCTCGGGCTGCCTGAGGCCATGCTGAGGAGCTCTCTGCTGTCCTCCGGCCTCCTGCCCAAGCCTGGACTCCTGGGAGGCTGCAGCAGGATGAGTGCCCCCCGCCAGCCCAAGGTAGCTACAGGTCTCCCCTGGGCTTCCCCCGCCTCCTTGGGGTTAGGGTGATCCCTCCCCCAGCACTCTCCGATGCTTGGGACTCTCCGAGGGGTCCCAGAGGTCACAGGTATGTAGTCACAGAATGCTGGAACTAGAAGGCGTACTTAGAGATGACCTCATTCCTCCTCTAGGTTCCAGATAGGAAACAGGCACAGGGAGTGGCCGGTTGTCTCAGGTCTCACAGTGAAGCACTGCAGAGCCTTGGCAATAAGTCAGGCGTCTGGCTTCCCAGGCCCAGGATCCTCTGCTTCCAGGCCACATGGGCTTGTCGTTCAGGAACCACTAGTGCTCCCTTGGGTGCAGAGCCGGGAGGCTGGATCAACTGTGGAAGGGCTGCCAGTCACCCCGGGGTGGGGCCTAGGATCCCCCTCTGTTAGGATCTGCCCTCCTCTCTCCCTCTCCTCCCTGGATTCCTGTGTGTGTGCGTGTGTGTGTGTGTGTGTATGTGTGGTAGGGTATGTGTGAAGTGTGTGCATGTGTGTGTGTGTGGTGGGGTGGGTGGTGTGAAGTGTGTGCGTGTGTGTGTGGTGGGGTGTATGAAGTGTGTGTGTGTGTGTGTGTGTGTAGGGTGTGTGAAGTGTGTGCATGTGTGTGTGTGGTGGGGTGTGTGAAATGTGTGTGTGGTGGGGGTGTGTGTGAAGTGTGTGCATGTGTATGTATGTGCGTGTGGTGGGGTGTGTGTGAAGTGTGTGTGGTGGAGTGTGTGAAGTGTGTGCATGTGTATGTGTGTGCATGTGGTGGGGTGTGTATGAAGTGTGTGTGGGGTGGGGGTATGTGTGGTGTGTGCATGTGTATGTGTGTGTGTGGTGGGGTGTGTGTGAAGTGTGTGTGTGTAGTGGGGGTGTGTGTGAAGTGTGTGTGGTGGGGGTGTGTGTGAAGTGTGCATGTGTGTGAAGTGTGTGTGGTGGGGTGTGTGTGAAGTGTGTGTGTGGTGGGGGTGTGAAGTGTGTGCATGTGTGTGTGTGTGGTGGGGTGTGTGAAATGTGTGTGTGGTGGGTGTGTGTGTGAAGTGTGTGCATGTGTATGTATGTGCGTGTGGTGGGGTGCGTGTGAAGTGTGTGTGGTGGAGTGTGTGAAGTGTGTGCATGTGTATGTGTGTGCATGTGGTGGGATGTGTATGAAGTGTGTGTGGGGTGGGGGTATGTGTGGTGTGTGCATGTGTATGTGTGTGTGGTGGGGTGTGTGTGAAGTGTGTGTGTGTAGTGGGGTGTGTTTGGTGTGTGTGTGAAGTGTGTGTGGTGGGGGTATGTGTGGTGTGTGCATGTGTGTGTGTGTGGTGGGGTGTGTGTGAAGTGTGTGTGTCTGTGGTGGAGTGTGTGAAGTGTGTGCCTATGTGTGTGGTGGGGGTGTGTGAAGTGTGTGTGTGGTGGGGGTGTGTGAATGTGTGTGTGGTGGGGTGTGTGTGAAGTGTGTGCGTGTGTGCATGTGCACGTGTGTATGTAGTGGAGGTGTGCATGTGGTGGTGTGTGTGTGAAGTATGCGTATGTGTGTGTGCGTGTGTGGTGGGGTGGGGGGTGTGAAGTGTGCATGTGTGTGGTGGTGGGGTGTATGAAGTGTGTGCGTGTGTGTGTGTGCGGTGGGGTGTGTGAAGTGTGTGCATGTGTGTGTGTGGTATGGTGTGTGAATGTGTGTGTGGTGGGGGTGTGTGTATGTGTGTGCATGTGTATGTGTGTGCATGTGGTGGGGTGTGTGTGAAGTGTGTGGTGGGGTGTGTGTGAACTGTGCATGTGTGTGTGTGCATGTGGTGGGGTGTGTGTGAAGTGTGTGTGGTGGGGTGTGTGTGAAGTTGTGTGGTGGGGGTATGTGTGAAGTGTGTGCATGTGTGTGCATGTGTGTGGTGGGGTGTGTGAATGTGTGTGTGTGGTGGAGGTATGTATGGTGTGTGCATGTGTGTGTGTGTGGTGAGGTGTGTGTGAAGTGTGTGTGTGTGGTGGGGTGTGTGTGAAGTGTGTGTGTGGTGGAGTGTGTGTGAAGTGTGTGCCTATGTGTGTGTGGTGGGGGTGTGTGTGAAGTGTGTGTGTGGTGGGGCGTGTGAAGTGTGTGTGTGTGTGTGTGTGTGAGAGAGAGAGAGAGCCTAGTTACTTACCCAGGAGGAGAAGAGCTGTGCAGGTTTGGGAGGAGGCCTCAGTGGAGTGTCCTGAGGCTCAGCCATCTGGGGCTGAGGCTGGTCTCCTGTCCCCTTCCTTGCCTCCACAACAAGGAGGAGCGCCCGATTAGTACCAGGCTTACTGTTGGGCTCATTCTTGAGGTCAGTGGGGGAGGAGGGTGGGAGAGGCCCCTGGGAGAAAGGCAGCCAGAAGGGGAGTGAAAGGCAGAGACATCAGAGCACCTCCCGATCCCTGCTCTCCAGCCCTGCAGGGCCACCAGACCCACAGCAAGCCTGTGTGTTCCCTGCAGCTGGGGAAGGAGACGAAACCACCTCACCTCGGACCAGTGGCTCAATGGGAGCTGTGAGACAGGGGCACGTCGCCACCTCTCCCGGGCATCTGTTTCTTCCCTGCAAAACGAGGCAGGGGCTGGGTCTCTTCTGCTCTTAGAGCAAGGTGGGGAGGATGGGTGATGGCTGTCCGTAGGTTGGTCCTTCACTCCCCTGCTGGGCAGGAAGTAGACTGGAAGGGTCACAGGAGACAGCACAGGTCCTTGCTGTCCCCTCAGCCCACCATGCCTTCCCTCTGCTCTCCCAGTGCTGTGGGGGGTGGGGGGAGGGCGCCTTGCTTACAGTCTGGGAATCAGGGGTTGGGGCAGGGGCATAGCCTCTGTGTGTTCCCACAGTGACTATATATGCTAGATCCCAGAGGAACTTGGAAGAAGGTTACCCTCATTTTTGTACACAGCTGTTCTGCAAGGTGGACATTAGTGACTCCATTTTACAAATGAGGAAACTGAGGCTCAGGGTGGTCACCTGCCTGCTTAGGGGTAGGGCTGAGATTTGTGCTCAGGACTGCCTGTTTTCTCTGGATCCTGGTGCCTTTGAGGCCTGGTTTCTGCTCTCAGCCTCGTCACTGCCTGCTGCTCTCGGGGTTTTGGTGTCTGCCTTTGTCCACTGGGGCTGGGAGGGTGGCTGAGGGCTGACCTGCAGGCCTCAGGTTGGAGGGGAGGCCTGCTCTTCTTCCCTCTGGGAGGCTGAACCTCCATCCACCTGGCCTGGCAGATTCTAAGGGCTCAGGCTGAGGATTACAAGAGTTCTTGGAGGAATCCTTCCTAAGCCAAGCAAAATGAGAGGATCCTGGCCCTGTGCTCAGGGATTGGGCCTCCATGAGTGTGCAAAGCTTGTTAGAGCCTCCAGTGCCCTCCCCTCCCAGCTGGTGTGTGCCTTCCAAGTGAGCATTTGTCGGGTGACTGCATGTGGAGTGGGAGCCTGAGTGCCCACATATGGGCCATCCCGAGGCCTGGGGTGTCACACCTGAGGGTTGAGCATAAATTGGGCAGAGGTGAGTTCACTGAACCCTTATGAAGTGTTGGGCACAGTGCCAGATGCTTTACCTGTATTACCTCATTCAATCCTAACAACAACCCCATGAGATGTGCATGGTTACTATCCCCATTTAACAGATGAGGAAACTGGAGCTCAGAGAGATTGAGGGACTTGGTGGAGATCACACAGCTAGTGAATGGAGGGGCTGGCATTTGGACACAAGAGCACTGCTTCTGCAGGAGGCTGTGTCTGTGTGCCAGACAGAGGGGAGTCTGTGCTGCAGATGGGGTGAAGGTGCCGCGGTTTCAGGAAGAGGTGTCTGCTCTGTATTTGGAGGGAGGGGGATCAAGGGTCCAGCAAAAGTCCAGGTGGAGGAGGGGTTCAGCGGCAGAGGCTGGCTGCCAGGCCAGCATTCGGGTCTAGGGCTGTGTGATCTTGGCTCAGCTTCCCTGCTCTGGGTCCGTATCACAAAGCTGCC
Organism: Ateles fusciceps; assembly: GCA_036589455.1. NCBI lineage: Eukaryota > Metazoa > Chordata > Mammalia > Primates > Atelidae > Ateles > Ateles fusciceps. Next base: position 1,985,513 of record JAZHEH010003038.1, on the reverse strand, counting down.
CCACCTCCCTCTCCAGGCCTTTGCCGAGATACAGGAGTGCCTCCTTATGTGAGACTGAGCGTGGCTGCTCAGAAGACGGTTGGGGCAGTGTGCCACGTGGGGGAGCATCTGCAGATGGGGCTGGAGAGGGCCCGGGCTGTGCGGGCCTCCAGTGCCAGCCTGCAGTGGTGGATTTCTCTGGATTTTGAGCAGGGGAGAATTGTGTCCGGGTCTGAGGTTTACAGGGATGGATCTCTGGTAGCCAGGGGCCATGGGTGGTGGCGAAGGGGTGAGCAAGCAGGGAGCGGCTGGGAGCTTTTTCCCCCCCTCACCCCAAGCCTGCATGGGTAAGGCCATCTCCTTATCTTCGATTCTTTTCCTTCCCATTCCCTGTCTCCTAGAATGTGGAGCTGGGTGCAGAGCAGGGGGAGGTCCCTGGCCCCTTCCAGGCCTCTCCTTCAGAGACTGTAAATATTTTGTCTCCACCATCTCTGCGGCTGGAAATTGCTGCTTTTAACGCCTTTTTTCTTTTGCTTGATACAAGCGAACGCTGGAAAAATTCCGTGCTGGGCGCTCGCTCTGTTGCTTCTGCTTGTGCCCAGAGTCCCCTCCAAAAACTCTAATTGCTTTTAAGCTGCGATTGTTGGCAAAAGCAAATTTCTTTACATTATGGAGGAAAGGGGAAAATTACCAGATTTTCTTCTTCCCTTTCTCCCCCGTTTTGACTCTTAGCTTTTGTTTTGAGTTCTCTGTGCTGCTGGCTGTGGTCCTGGGAGAGGAATGGAGTAGAAGGGACGTGAGCAGGGAGGCAGGAACACCGAGGGACAGGGCATCTTGCCCCTTTGGGCCTCAATTAACCCATTTACAAAGTGATTGTATGTCCATTCATTCATTCATTCATTCATGCACTAGAGGTTCCCTGAGCACATCCGTTTGAAGCAACTTGAGGGCCAGGATTGGCTGCTACGCCCAGGACAGAGCCTGACACATTGTGGGTGCTCTGTTAAGGTTGGCCAGCTGGATAAACAGCTCCGCTGGCAGCCGCTTTGCCAAGCGCTGGGAATGCACAGGATGAATCCGAAGCAGTCCTGCTCAGGAGAGCTCACTGATTAGAGGGTCACCAGCACACAGACATCATCACTCCATTACTGAGTTGCGCTACAGGTGGGTCCTGGGTATGGGGGAGCACGGAGCAGGGCATGCCGTGGGACTCGGGGGAAGCTACTCGAAGGAGAAGCATTTGGACTACACCTTGAAGGAGGGGTAGGAGATGGAATGAACTGGGCCAAGGAGGAGAGAATTCCAGACAGGAAACAGCACGCAAAGGCAGGGAAGGGTGACCTCTGGGAAGCTGGGTGCGGCTGGGCCGAGGCTGCTCAGATGGGCCTGAGATGCCAGGGAGAGTATTGCATGGTGGGTGGGGAGTTTGGACTTGATCTCAAGGTAACGGGGGAGCCCTGGAAGGGTTCTGAGCGGGGAGCCTCATGTAGGGAAGATCCCTCTGGCTCCACAGTGTGGATGACAGGGGGAGGAGAGGTGCTGGCTGGGAGGCTGGTCACCGTGAGCCTGTGGGGGGATGGGAGGATGGCGGTGTGAGTGACAAGCCCGGGGACCCAGATCCTGGCGCTCACCTCCTCTGCCTGTGCTGTGGGGAGAGAAACTCCAGGTCTTCCCTGGACCAGGGGGTCGGGGTCCCCTAGGGTAGCTGGGGAGGCAGGTGTCCAGTTCATAGGCCTCTGCCTGTGTCAGGTTTGCTTCATTCTCTGTTCCTCAAGTGTACAGCCCTTTACAGTTTATAAAGCCCACTCACCTCTGACCCCTAGATAGATCTGAAAACAGTCCCCTGGGGTGGGCAGAACAGGATGCCCGTCCCCTGTGGACAGATGTGGGTCAAGCTCGCCCCAGGGCCCTGCAGACAGGTGGAGCTGGGGTGGGGATTTGAACTCAGGCTGCTGCCTGCTCCTCTTCTGCCGAGTACCCCTCCGCCCCCGACCCTCTCCTCGCCTCTGCTCCTGCGCCCTGTGCTCCTTCCCTGTTTGCAGAGCGTGTGGGGCTTTTCAAAAGCATTAATGATAGAAAATAAATTGGAGTCGGAGAGGAATCATCTCTGGGCATTCTCGGAGGGCCGCCTCTGCCCTCGCGTCTCTCAGCCATATTGCCGCCGGCAGCCAGACCAGAATATGAATGAGTCTGGGGCCAGCGTTGCTCCTAATCTGCTGGGAAGCCCTCCCTGGTCACACGGCACTCACCAGCGGCAGCGCTGTTTGCAGTGAGGCCTCGGCGGCCGCTGGGCATCACCAACCCAACTGATTTCTCAAGGATGGACTCGCAGTCCATGGCTGCCGAGGAGAGGTGGAGGGAGCCTGGAGCTTAGGTCCCTGCTCCCGCCAAAGCCCTCTACCGGGGCGACAGCTCTGAGGTCAGCCCCAGGTGGGGTCAGGCATCCCTGCCTGAGGAGAGGGGGGCACACGGAGGACCCTCAGTGGCTCTGGGTGTCTGTGGTGGTCCTCATCTGGGTATGCACGGCCTCCTGTGTGTCCTTGACCCTCTTGTCCTGTCTCCTCCAAGAAACCTTCCTTGATCACTGCCCAGCTCACACTTTTTTCCACTTTTAAGCTTCTTGTGGCCCTTGTGGCCTACAGGGGCCGGCAGGAAATGCACAGAGCTGGCTGGGTGTGACACAGTAGGGGTGGTAGACTGTGGCAACACGCAGGCACCGGGACCCCGGTTTGGAAGCCCTGCCACGGGCACCTCCACACACGGTTTTGCTAAGTAGACAGTGCCCTTGCCCCACAGACACAGCTCTCATCCTCCAGCTAGCAGGGAGACCCCTGAGGGCAGGCCCCGGTCTCTGCCACTACAGCTTGTCCTTCCACAGCAGGCCCAGCTAGGCATGGACTGGGCACCTGGGCAGGCTTCTTACAAAACATCAGAGACTCTGGGGACCTGGGGAATCACTCAGAGTCACCCTCTTGCTTAGAGATGGGGAAACTGAGGTGCAGAGATGGAGGGTGGGTGGAAGGCCTCTGTTCTGCTCTTTTCAGATGATGTAGCCCCGCCATTATTAATCTTCCCAACGGGAGTAGGAGGGCAGTTTTTGTAGCTCTGTTTTAGAGAGGAGAACCTGAGGCTCAGGTGGCTGGCTCCAGTGAGCGCTGCAGGCCTGCATTTGAATCAGTCTGTTGGAGCCCCAGTGCCGGCCATGTCTTTCTGGCAGGATTAGGGGGTGCTGAGGCATGCAGAGTTGCCCAAAGAGGACAAGGCATTTGTGCCCAGAGTAAGCCCAGCCAAGGGTGGGAGGCCATGGGTCCTGACTCAGATCTACCACCAACTCCCTGTGTGACCAGGCCAGGCTGAGGGAGGCCCCTGGAGGGGTCGGGGCAGTTGGGGGGCTCACTGTGGCCATGTGGCCCGAGCTTGGCTGCCAGCCCTGCCCAGCGCTCCCATCCAGCCCCTGCACTCTCTTGGCCCCAGGCTCATCATGAACCCTCTCATTCCTGTCATCTCTATGGTTGCTGTGACATGGGAAGTGGTACCGCAGTACCCAGGAGGGGCCCGGGGGTCTGCAGGCCCCCTTAGCAGTGCTGACAGCCTAGGCAGCCAGTACCCTGCTGCAGCTGGGAAGCAAAAGAATGAGAGAAGGGGGCCTCAGGCCGCTGCCAGCTGGGCAGACTGCACAGACCCAGGACTGCACACTCAGCCCTATAGCCTGGAGCCGGGGCCAGGCTAGCCACAGCCCTGAGCATCCTTGTACACTCTCAGATGGACTCACATGAACTACCTTGTCTAGCTCTGGGTGTAAGATGGGGAAACTGAGGCCCGAGAGTCTGAGAATGACACTCGGGGTTGTGGCTCACTCACTCTGACCTCTGCCCGTCCAGCCTGCACTCTCACCCTCCCTGATGGGCAGCTCATCCTTACCCAGACAGCTTGCCCACCTTCACTCCCTTCCCTCTCTGGGCACCTACTCCTAGTGACTCACACAGGGATCCTGGTTTGGGGCCCGGGGCCACAGGACCTGTCCTGGTCCCTGCCCCCAGCACCCCCTCCTGGTATGCAGTGCATATTGTGCCCGAGTCTGCTTTCCAGTGGGGGTGAGCCATGCCCTATTCCTGCCCGGTGCTTCTGGATCTCTGGGCTGGGGCCCCTTGAGGAAGCTGATGAAACCCACGGGCCCTGTGTTAGAGACGGTGCCAGTCCCTCCTGCATGCATATCATCATAGCCAGTTTTATGCAGTCTTAGGGGTCATAGACCTCTGTAGTCCTCCCTCCCCTGGGAACCCTGGTTGGAAACTCCTGCTTCACTCATTCCCCCAGGTGACATGATTAATGTCACCAGCTGTGCTACCTAGGATGAGATGCTAGGTGTCCCAGCGCCCAGGCCTCAGTCTGCTCTACCCTGCTGCTTTGAGAAGGTCCCACTGTGTGTGTGGCTTAGGGGCTGAGAGCTGCGTGTATTAGGCTGTTCTTGTGTGGCTATAAAGAAATACCTGAGACTGGGTAGTTTATAAAGAAAAGAGGCTTAATTGGCTCATGGATGTGCAGGCCGTACCGGGAACATGATGTCAACATCTGCTCAGCTTCTGGGGAGGCCCCAGGAGCTTACTCATGGCAGAAGGCGAAGCGGGAACAGGCACTTCACAGGGTGAAAGTAGGAGTGAGAGGGATGGGGGAGTGCCACACACTTTCAAATGGCCAGATCTCAGGTGGGCAGCACCGAGTCGTGAGAGATCCACCCCCAGGACCCAGCCGCCAGGCCCACCTCCACACTGGGGATTACATTTCACCGTGAGATTTGGAGGGGATGTCCAAACTGTATCACTGGGAGAACCCATTCATTCATTCTATAAACATGCTTGTTTCAGATTTTTGTTTGTTTGTTTGGAAATGGGGTCTTGCTCTGTCACCCAGGTTGGAGGGCCGCGATGTGCTCTTAGTTCACGGCAGCTTCCAACTCCTGTGTTCAAGCGATCCTGCCACCTCAGCCTCCTGAGTAGCTGGGACCAGAGGTGTGTGCTACCCTTCCTGACTCAGTCTACAAAATTTGTTCCTGATGCCTCTTCTGTGCTAGGCCTAGGCTGGGCTCTGGGGTACAGAGAACAAGACCCAGCCCCTACCCCTGGGGAAGGCAGACCTGTCAGCAGTCACAGCTCAGGGGATGAGGGTGGGACAGAGGTGAGCACAGGATGGGGGTACCAGAGAGGCCTCACCCAGCCCTGCAGGGAGAAGCTTCTTAGAGGACAGTGGGGACTGGTTACGGAGGGCAGGCATCCCCCAGGGGGAAGAGCAGGTGCAAGGGCTTGGAGGCTCGGTTCTGTTGAGGAAGACAGGGGGCCCAGTCTGATTGGAGGGTAGTATTGGGATGCACCGGGATCAGGCAGGAAGCTGAAGGCCACTTGGGGATGGGTCCCAGGGGGCCTGGTGGGCCCAGTAAGGAGTTTGGGCAGTAGAGATTCACAGAATGGTGGAGCAGGCAGCCATGTGGTTGGATCTGCATTTTGGAGTGCTCCCCTGGCAGCTGAAGATGGAACATGGGCGGGTGTGGAGTGTGGACAGGAGACCTCCAGGAAGCTGTGTTAGTTGGGGCTTGGACCCAGGTAGAGAATATCATTCACCACCCATCAGGTGGAGGTTGCTGGTGCCTCCAGTCCCTGCCTCCTGGAGGCAGGTGGAACATGAGCTGTGCAAACAAATGCTAAGGGAAGGGGGCCTTGTGGAGGGGCCTCGTGCTCCTTCTGGGCAGTTTTCTCCGAATTTGTTGACTGACTCACAAGTGGGAGGGGCATTTCCAGAATGGCCTGATCTCTGCAGTTTGCCACCTGTTCTTGGCCCCTCTGCAGGCCTGCTGGCTGCCTACACCTCGTAACACACACACACACACACACAAACACACACCCCCCCCCCCCCCCCCCCGGGAAACCCATGCGGCACATGACACACCACACACACACTATGCACATACACACATATACCTGGGTCTGCTGTTTCTCTCCTCCAGAGACACATATGCTCTCTCTTTGCTGTCATCCCTGAGAGCGACAACACACACACACACACACACACACACACACACACACACACACCCCTACTGATTGTAGATTACAGACACGCCTCTGCACCACTTGGAGCCCACACACCCTCCGGAGTTCACCCCGCAGACCCACATGTGCCCTCTGTCTGTGAGTGCCGCATACCTGTACGTGCCAGTCACCTCCATGCGCCCCCATGGGCTCATCCGCCCATCTCTATACATATAGGGAGAAACACACCCCAGCTTCTCCCTCTTTCCCTCTCCCTCTCTCCCCCCGCTCCCTGCAGCGCGGGAGTCTTGAAGCCCCCCTTTCCTGGAGTTTTCTGCAAAGGCCTTTCCTTTGTTCCCTTTACCCCAAGGGCTCTCCTGAGCCCCAGTTCTGGGTTTCCCAGGGTTCACAGGTTTCCCTGTGACCATCTCAGGGTTTTCTGGACACCCAGAGAAACCCCTGACCCTCGCCTAGGGAAGGCCAGAGCCGTGCTGAGGAGCCACAGACCCTGGCTGCCAGTGTACCTTCAGCAACCTTCTGCCTCTGTCCACCTTGGCCTGGGGGAGCACAGGCATGGGTTCCACAGTCTCCAGCTGAGGTTCTCAAACTGGTCCTAGAGCCCTAGCGTTTCCAGAAGGAGCCTCAGGGATACAAGGGTGGGGCTGGATGGGGCTGCGTGGATGGGTGTTGGTACCCTCCCCCTTCAACCAGAGCAGCTCTCTTTACATCTGCATTTCCTATTAGGGTCTGAGAAGGATTAAGAAAACCCATTAACTCTTTATCGATTTTGTTTTTCTGATTACAATGGAAGACCCAACAATACATTTGTGGAAAACAGGCCATGAAAGCCCCCTTGTCCCACTGCTTAGAGGTGAGTGCTTTAAAGCTGGCATACCGTCCTCCGGCCTTCTGGGGCATATACCAACAAATCATTAATTACAGACATAGGCTCATTCTGAAATAGCATTTTACAGCTTGATTTTTTTCTCTGTTGTTGTACATAGACGTGCCTCATTCTGTCAGATGGCTACAGAGTGTTCCATAGCGTGGACATGCTGTATTTTATTTGAACATTCCCTTATTGATAAACGTTTAGGCCATTTCCAATTTCTTTTTCACTCTTACCAGCGATGTTTCCATGCGCACCCTTGAGTATGTACACATGAGTGCTTGTGCTGCTATTTCATGGGAGAGGCTCCTAGAAGTGGAATTACTACGTTGTAGAGTGTGTGGGTTAAAATGTTAATCAATATTGCTAAATTACCCTTCCAAATGTTGAGCCAGTTCCCCCTCCCTCCACTGGTCTGTGACTGCTCGTTTTCCCACATCTTTGCCAGCACTGCTTGTTATCAGTCATTTAAATTTTTCCCAATCTGATAGGCAAAAAATGGTAGCATGTCGCTTTCATTTGCATTTCCCCAATTGCTAGTGAGATACATCTTTTCCTCATTTATTGGCCAATTTAGTTCCTCCTCTGCAGATTTCTAATTCACTGCCAATTTGTCTCATCTTTTGTCTTTTTTCTTATTGATTTGTAGGGGCTCTTTGCATATTAGTGCTATTTCCTTCCAGTGTCTCATTTGCCTTTCAACTTTGTTTATGTGTCTTTTGCTGTACGGGTGTTTTACGAGTTTATGTACAGTAGTTGGATTTGTTGAATTTTCACTTTATGGCTTCTGGATTTAATGTATGGCATAGAAACGCTTCCCCCACTGCATCAGATTTCATTTCAAATAAGAATTTTATTGCTGAAAAATCTTTGCAAGCCCTGGTTTGGAGGCTCCTTCCCAGCTGTGTGTCTCTTCGTCTTGGCAGCTGCAGGCCTGGCTCTGGGGGAGGGGAGGGGTGGCTCCATCCATTCATCTGTCTTCAGCTCTCTGCTCTCCCTCTGTCTGGCTGGCTTTGGGGTCGCTGCCGCTCTGTCTCTCTCAGAACCTCTGTCTCTCCTATGCTCTGCCCCCCACTCCTCTGTCTCTGCTGTTTTCCCCGTCCCCAGCTGGTTTCCCATCAGGCAGCAGTAACTAGGGACGTGAGGTGGCAGTGGTGGCAGGCCTTAGTGGGTTGGGGACAGGATGGCAGCTGTCACGGAATGTGCCCCCCTTGCCCTCCACCTGCCAGGCTAGCCCCAAGTCATGTGGTCTGGCAGGGGAGGCCCTGGCCTGGTTCTCTCTCTGGAAGAGACTTTTCCTGCCGGAGCCCAAGGGCGGGCCCTGAGCCAACCCTAGTCCCTCCTCCATCAGGAAGCCTTCCAAGACAGCTCGCTTCCCACAGCCCTGGGCCTGGCCCTCCCTTCTGTCCTTGCTGTTCTTTCTCTATCCTGCCTTCTCAGTGCTGAGCTCCCCGGAGTCCACCTGGCCACCTCTCAGGACCTTGGTTTCCACCGGTGTAACGGGTCCTGGGAAGCATGGCACACACAGAGCTGGCGGGTCTTCCAAGCCAAGCTCTGCAAGGTGGTCCCTGTTACTCTCTCAGTACAGCCCCAACCCCTCAAAAAAATAAAAAAAAAATGCACCAAAAATCACAAGAGAGCGTTTGCATGCTGCTGACAAAGAGATAAGGACTTATGTTCCATCAGGATGGTGGCCAGCGGGGCTCACTGGTTCTCTGCTCACCCCAGGCTTAGTGTCACGCTGGCTCACGGGAGGTGCCCAGGAAAGAAAGAGAGAAAGGGTAAGGACCTAGGGTGCTAATGAGAAATACCCCCCATTACCTCCTGGAGGTGTGAGTTCCCGGTGGACTGGAGGGACACCTTGGGCTGGGGGAGCAGTTGGGAAAAAAGTCAGGGAAACTCGGAGGTCTCTTAGAAGCATGGCTCAGAAGGGCATAACCTAAAACTCTGAGTAACCTTCCCTGGGCTCCTGCGGTCCCTGGCCTTCTGTCCTAGCACCCACCCTCTGATTATGATGGCCTGTCTCCTCTGAGCAGGAGCAGTGTCCTTTATTTCTCTTTGTTCCAGTGACCAAGCACATGGTAGATACCTAACAAAAGGAGAATGAACCTCAGGGAGTAGCTAGGGGCACTGATCAGAGGGTTCAGGTCTGGGGAAGAGAGACCTGGGCTCTGGGCTTGGCTTCTTGGTTGACTTGCTGTGTGACCCTGACCTCGCTGGGCCTCAGTCTCCCCATCTGTACAGTGGGCGTGGCCTCTCGAGCTCTGTGATTGTCCTATGTGACGCACACACGTGGCACACCTGCCAGCGCCCTGCTTTCGGATCGGCGTTTGCTGAGTGTGTAGTGGATGCCAGCCCCGCTTAGTGCCGAAGGCACTTCGTCAGAGTCCTTGAATGGCTGTTTCTGTGGAGGTCTCACATTCTCCCGGGCACTTGCTGATTCTGCTGAACACACGGGCTGCACAGGCTAAGAGCTCCCTGGGCCCCACTGAGGTGGCGAGGAGCCAAGAGGGCAGCTAGGAGGCCTGCAGCTGGGGTTTCGTGTCTTTCTGGGGACCTGGCACACTGGCAGACCGCATGTCCAGGAGAGTGCCCGGCTCCCACTGCGTCTCCTCCCCTGCCCCAAATCATTGTCATGCTCTGCCTGTGGTCCCATTTCCATAGCAACTCCTTGTGATGCCACAAAGCAGAGTGGGAGTTTCAGGAAGGTTTGGGGGGAAGGGAGCAGGAGACCCATTCATTGTCTTGGAGCATGGCGGCTGGGAGCCCCGAATGGCACTGTGGGGGATGGCTTACGCTGCCAGCTCAGGTGGAGCTGGGCTCAGGGCTGCCAGCCAGGTGGTCTGGAGGCCTTCCAGGGACAGGGCTGCCTGAGTTGGCCTGGGCCCGGCTGGCTCATACCAGTCTACCGGGATCTGGCTCGGGAGGCCACTCACAGTGCCCTGGTCTGGCTAGACCTGGCTTGGAGAACCTGGGCCCGAGGAACTGCCTGGGCATTGCTACCCCATGTCCCAGGCTGGTACCACGATGTTCTGTCCTGTCCCTGAGGATCAGCAACCAGTGGGAGGTGCACCCAGGGCCGGCCAGGAGCAGGACCGTAGTTTGGGGCTGGTGAACTGTGGGGCTGGGCAGGCCTCTTTTCGCTGGTGCGTGCTGCTTCGTGGCTCTGTTGCCAGGACAGGAGAGCCAGAGCCGACCCTGGAGCCTGCTCAGCAACCATTTCTCTGCCTCCTTGGAGAAGCATGCAGCCTATAACACAGGAAGACCCTGGCCTCAAAGCATCTCCTCCATCTTTACCTACCATGCGGCTAGAAATTCCAACATTCGCATCTTAGATTTGATAGAATGTTGATCCCAGGAGGGACCCTGAGGCCTTTCTCATCTTCTGCCCACATGATAACAATCATCTTGGAGCCCCACCCACACATCCTTCCATCATCCCTTCCAGAAGGCCCCGTGAGTCCTCCTGGGGACCTAGGCCTGTGCCGGGTGGCACCCAACGGGGAATGCAGCAGAAAGAAGGGGCTGGCCTGGCCCTCCAGGGAAGGCGGAAGCTGCTTGCCTTCTCGAGGGCTGCCGGCAGCTAGGTGTTGGGTTAGATGCCAGCTTCCCGAGCTTCCCTTTCACCATCACGGTTGAAGCCACCCCTGGGCACCACCTCCCCCTCATGTTTTCTTTTCTTTTGTTCTTTTTTGTTTGAGATGGAGTCTTGCTCTGTCGCCCAGGCTGGAGTTCAATGGCGCGATCTCGGCTCATTGCAAACTCCGCCTCTCAGGTTCAAGTAGTTCTCCTGCCTCAGCCTCCTGAGTAACTGGGATTATAGGCGCCCGCCACCACACCTGGCTAATTTTTGTATTTTTGGTAGAGATGGGTTTCACCATCTTGGCCAGGCTAGTCTCGAACTCCTGACCTCAGGTGATCCGCCCGCCTCAGCCTCCCAGTGCTGGGATTACAGGTGTGAACCACTGCGCCTGGCCTTGCACTCATGTTTTCTTAATCTTTGTCTTCGTGTTGACTTACGTTTGAAGGTGGATTACCACGGTGCTCCCAAGCCACACATCCAGGAAATTACACCTGTTGTGCTTGTCATGTTTTTTTTCCCCCAATATACAGAAAGAAACATATAACTATGAAAACGAAAACGTTTGTCTGCACACCACGAAATCCCCTTGTGCGCCACCAGAAGCCAGTGTCTCCTGCCTTGGGAAACACAGATCTGATTGAAACCTCTCTGCAGCAGCTCAGAAAGAGATGTGGGACTTGGTCTGAGAGGTTGAGGGAACTGAGGTACAGAGGTGGAGGCTTTGCCCAGGGCCACCGGGCCAGGAGGAGGGACAGCTGGCTGTTAACGCGCCTCTTTGGACTTTCAGCTGAGGCTGTGTCCTGCACCATGGAGGCCTCGGAGCCTTGCCAAGGAGCCAGAACTTCCTAGCACCCCCTCCCGTATCACAGAGAACTGAGGGTCTGGTCTAGAGGAACCCTTAGAGAATAGATGACGAAGAAATCAAGCAGGATGGCTGGGCATCATGGCTCCGCCGATAATCCCAGCACTTTGGGAGGTCGAGGTGGGAGGACTGCTTGAGGTCTGGAGTTTGAGACCAACCTGAGCAACATAGTTTACAAAAAAATTAAAAAATTAGCCAGGCATGGTGGTACACACACCTGTAGTCACAGCTTCTTAGGAGGCTGAGGTGGGAGGATCGCTTGAGCCCCGGAGGTTGGGCTGCAGGGAACTATGATGGCACCACTGCACTCCAGCCTGGGTGGCCACTCTGTCTCTTGAAAAAAAAAAAAAGCAGGAGAGGCTGGGGGTGGGGGATGGGAGGGCGAGTAGGTGGGGGTTGTAGGGATCCTTGGGGCCTGGGAAGTTGAGGCTCAGGCTCAAGGAGAGGCACCCTGGGGCTGTCCATTATCCCCTCTCAGGGGTCAGCCTGGGGCCTGCCTTCTGGGGCCTGGCTGGGGTGGAAAGCAGGCAGTGGCACTGGCTGGACACCTACTGTGCGCCAGGCCATGTGTCCCTTCTCTCTCTATCCTCCCAGCAGTCTTGGCAAGGGGGGATGGTATCTCCATTTTACGTATGAGGGAAGTGGCTTTACCAGGGCCACAGAGACAGTTGGTGGGAGAGGCGTAGTCAGACTCCAGCCTGCCTGGGGCCACAAACCCTGCCCTTCCCAGAGCCCTGCCTGCCCCAGCTAGTGCCGTGTGTGTGCACATGCGTGCACAGTTGAGAGCACGTATGTGTGTAAGCATGAGTGTGCCAGTGAATGAGAGTACATGTGTGAGCGTGTGCAGGTGTGTATGTCAGAGAGTACGTAGGGGGATGTATGAGTTTTTATGGCTCAGCCATGCAGGATCAGCCCCATTTGCAGACATGGTCCCCACTTCACCCCGACCGCCTGCTGCCCTGCTCTACCTGACCACCACCTCCTTTTTCTCCCCCACAGCCTCCTGCACCCACAGGCCCTGAAGCTCCAGTATCCACGGGCAGAGAAGGAGACCGAGTCGAGCCCAGGCTGAGCCCTGCCCAGCTGCACTCCGTAGACACCCACCCAACCCGAGGTAAGATGCCACTCTGGGTAGTGGGGCAGGGTGGGGGCGGTGTGAGCCATGGAGGGTGGGGGTCTGCAAGGGAGGCTGTCGTGGGGCCCTCTTCTGGGGGTTTCCCCATCTCTCCCTCCCCCACGCGCAGCCACGTCCAGAAGGTTTGCTGTGACCATGCCACCTCCTGCCAGCCCTTGTTGTAACAGGGCTCCAGCAGGTAGCTTGGAAGCCTGGGACATTCTTCCCAGCCACTGGGTTTCACAGACAGTGCCGGCTAATGGGTTCCCGTGTGGCAGGGGAGGTCTCTGAGGGCTGGCTGCGGGGCTCTGTCCTTGGTCCTGTCACATTGTTGACCAAATGTGTACCTGACTTCAGGTCGGGAGGGAGCCAGAACACATGGACTGAGACAGTTGGGGTCCAAGAAACTGTCAAGAGGCTGGCATTGGCTCTAACGTGGAGTTTAACAGGGCTCCACACCAGAGAGAGCGTGTGGGTCCAGACACCTTCAGGACAGGATGAGGCTCAGACCCCAGGCATGTTCGTGTGACAGGCACTGGCAACCGGGTGACCTTGGCTGACTTTATCACGAGGAGCAGGACTCCCAGAATGTGGGAGGTGACAGGTCCTCTCACTTCATGGTCCATGTGAAGGGATGTGGAGAAGCAACAGCATGTCCCAGAGAAGTGGGAGATGGGGAGGGGGGGACCTAGGTTGCTGCCTGGCATGACCCCTGGCCTACTCAGACTTTGGGCAAGTCACCTCTACCCCATATCTTGGATAGTCCCCTGTTCTTGACAGGCCTCTGTGACCCATGAGAAGACTGCAGAGGGACTTTGCTAACAGAGGGAACAGTGAGGTGGGCTGGGGGCAGCAGGCTCGCCTGGCGTGCTGTCCTCCTTTTTCAGAGGAAGAACCCTGGCAGCTCTGCAGGCAGCAGGCCTGGACTCCCTTCTCCTGCGGGGTCGGGTGACAGTTGTGTATGGCAGAGGGTCAGCCAGCCCTGTCCTCACACTGGGAAGCCCGTGGGAGCGGAGGCCTGGATTTCCCCTCCCGGGCACTAGGCCTTGTTCCGAAGCCCAGTTACCACCATCAAAATATTTCTGCTAATTAGTTGGCTCTGAGGGCAGTGAGCAGCTAATCAGCCCCTCCAGTTTCACCTGTAATTGCTGCTGGGAGATTCGTGTGAGGATGTGGTCAGGGATGTCTGTGCAGCAACTGGGGTGATGGGGGCAGGGGGCACGGGCGCGAGCAGCCTCCCCCACTGCCCAGGCAGACGGCGGCACCCACAGGCACCTCAGCCCAGGGCATGGGGAGCTCCGAGGGCAGGGAGATGCCGGCGGGAGCTGACGGGGCGGGAGGGCCACAGTCAGCTGGGGGTCTGGTGGGGCTTGTTGGAACAGGTGGCACCTGGGCTGAGCACTGACGTCTGTAAGGCGCTTTTCAAACATTTTATTTTTCTGGTTAAAAAAGAGTAATGTGTGTTCTCTATAGAAAAGTGTGAGCACTTGGGTGTTTAGCCCGTCAGTCTGCTACAAAACATGTATTTATGACATAATTGGGATCAAGCTGTACTTACTGTTTTCTGACTTGCCTTTTGCACTTAATCCCATACCAAGATCATTTTCCCATCATTAAATATTCTTCTGTAATGTGATTTTTAATGGCAGTGTAATGTTTCAGCCTGCGAGTACCATAGTGTGTTTAGCCAATTCTCTATTGTGTGTTTTGACGGTGTCTGATGTTTTGTCGTTATAAATAATGCCTGGATGAAGAAAGTCATGGATGTAGAGCTGTGATGGGCAGGAAAGGTTCAGGGCGGCAGGGGAGGCCCAGTCTGAGCAAAGGGGCAATGGTGGGAGTCTAGAGTGTGTCTGGGGAGTGACGGGGCTGGAAGGGGCCAGGGCTGGTGTGGAGCGCCTTGCACCGGAGGCTGAGGAGCTGGGGCTTCACTCAGCAAAGCTCTAAGCCCCGGGGGAAGCTCTAGGTTTGTCCTCGCTGCCCATGCTTCTGCTGCTCCTTCCCTCGGTGCTCCGGTGGTTAGAGGGGAGGCGGCATGTTGCTGTGTGTTCAGGAGGAAGGGCAGGCAACGCTGGCATCCCTGATGACCTCTCCCTCACTGGTGGGATCCATGGTGTTTAAACCAAGCCCCTCTGCTCTCTGGGGAGCCCTGCCCAGATCTCCTCCTGCCAGGCAGGAGGGATGCAGGCACCAGCTCTGAACACTTCTGACTCCTGGGTCAGCACAGCTAGTCAGATCAGCTTTTCCTTCATCCCCTCACTGCGGGGGTGGCTTATGACAGGGACCCTGGAGGGCCAGGGAGGCAGCTGGAGGTGGTTTGTCGTCTCTTCCAGGAGGCCCCCCCTGGCCTCTGGGTGGAGCTGGTGGCCCTCCCTAGTGCGGCCCTCCCTGTGCACATCTGTTGGCCCCAGCACTGCTCTCATGCTGGGTTGGGTTCCCCCATGGGTATGGGCCTGTTTCTCCCCCAGGGTGAATGTGCATGGGTTCATTCATCCTTCAGTCCATGCTCACTGAGCGCCTGCTACACATGAGGCATTGTTTTATGTGCCCAGCTTGGCATCCGTGGGTGAACAGGTTAGACCATGGCATTGCCATCAGAGAGCCTAAATTTGAAGAGTAGGTGGAAGAAACCAGGTAAGTAAATGCATAATATAAGATTAGGGAGTAACAAACACCACAGAGAAAAATAAGGTTGGACAAGAGGCAGGCATGAAATGGGAACCCTTCTCTGCAGGGTGGTCAGCAAAGGCATCTTGGATAAGAGGCCATTTCAGCAGAGGCCTGAAGAACGGGAGCAGGCCCTATGGAGCCCTGGATGGGCTCTGAGCTGGGACCAGCACAGCTGGAGGGCAGCCCATGAGGAAGAGGGGCTGAGAAATGCAGTGTGCAGGGCCAGGAGTTACAGAGCGATGCCTACTGGAGGGAAGGATGGTAGGGTGAGTGGGAAGAGCAGGAGCTGGCAGGCCAGTGGAGACCCCAGCATCTGTCCAGACCAGAGACGGTGGGGCCGGGCCTGGGCAGGAGGAGGGCTCGCGTTTGGAGACTTTGAAGGGGTAGCTGAAGGATGGGCTGTGGGCTGGGAGAGGTCCAACCTGGGAACGGGGTGGGCACTGGAGCCTTTGCCCGCACTGAGGAACAGGGGTTGAGCGTGGGTTTGGAGGGGAAAGTGACATCCTGCTTGGAAGTGTCTGAGGTGCCGGCATGGTGTGGGAGGCCGCACAGACAGTAAGCCCGCAGCTGCGGGGAGGGCTGGGCTAGAGATGCGGGTGTAGGAGTCGTCAGCATCTGGGGGGTTTCTGAAGCCTCTTAGCCTGGACAAGATGATGGAGAGAAGAAATCTGGGCCTTGTTGCTTGGCGCGAGTCCGCCCAGGGAGCTCCCTGCTTATGGGTGGGCTGTTACTCCAGCTTTGCAGACAAGGTCCCCAGATCTACCTTCCTGGAGAAACTGCTACCAGCCTGCCCTCCCAGCTGCTCCTCCCAAGTGGCCTAACGGCTGGCACCATCATTCTGTGGCACTTATCAGGCTGCTGTCAGGAAGTGTGGTGCTGATACTAGGCCTAATCCTCTTACCCTTTCCTCTCGCAAGGGACTCTTAACTGGTGAGTCTGGAGCTGCCCAGGCCCGTCTGAGCCCTGCTAGTGGTCACTACTGCAGGCCTTCCTCCAGGTGATGCTCCCCTTCAAGAACCTTCAGTGACTCCCTGTTCAAGTAGACATCCAGAATCCTTCTCCTACGTGTACAAGGCCTTTCATGATCTGCCTCCAGCCCACACTTTCTCCCCAGCCTTTCTTTCCAGCAGGTGACTCCCCTCCTGCATCCTCCACACACCAGGCACACCTCACCTTCCATGTAGAATGCTTTCTTAACCACCAGCCGCATCCCACATTTTCCAGAACGTCTGCCCTGACCCCCCGCCTCCTTCGGCCCCTTTGGGTGTCCACGTGTGCCTTTTGCCTGTTCCTCCAGGCCTCATGGCTTGTAGTGAGCTATCCTGTCAGGTCACCCCAACTCATCAACGTCCCGATCCTCAGCTTGTCTTCTTCTTTGCCCTCCTCATCCTCTTCTCCATCTTGTTTCCCGTCTGTGTGCCTCCCCACCCTCATACACTATTGTCAAAGCCCTTCCCAAGCAGAATCCCATTCAAACCGTGGTGCTCTGTGGGCCAGGGTGCCCAAGCCTGGCTCTGCATCAGGACCACCCAGGGATGTTATTAGAGACAGGAATCATCCTGGGTCCACTTAGACCTCCTGATCCAGGGTTACCGGGAGAACCCAGGAATCTGGATGGTTCACAAGCCCCACAGTCACCTTTTGATGGTCAGCCAGGTTGGGACCCATTGGCCCAACCCAAAGTCGTGATGAGGGACTATAGGTATCTCTGAGATTGTGGTCCTCTGATCTTTTCTTGCACACCTTCAGGGACAGGGACCTCACTCTCTCCAGGGCAGCTCAGGTCCCGGAGGCAGCTCTTATATGGCTCTTGCTCATACTGACTATGCTGAAGCTGGCTGCCTGAGGTTTCCATGGATGACTGTAGGGTCCACATGGGGCAGGAGCTATGTTTGGAAAAGCAGAAGCTCTCCTTTCCACCCCTAAGCCCAGCGGGGAGCCCAGCACCTAGTGGGGATTTGGGCAATGTCTGTGGCTTGGTGGATGGATAGAGGACCTGCCTTCCTCCACCCCTGCCTTCCTGGGGCCTCCCCAGGTCATTATTTTTGTCTGTTCCTCCCCCAGTCTTCTCTTAAAGAAGTGAACTCACGGAGCAGTGAGGGGCTTGGAAGACCCACCTCCCTTACCCTCAGGCCCTGGCTGGGATCACACCACCCAGTCCCTCTGTGTGTCTGTTGTTCCAACCATCGTCACACGTGTCAAGAGCTTTAGCATTTTCAGAACACAGCCCATCCTTCATCCCCGCCGCCTCCTTATCACAGCCATGTGGAAGGTGGATGCCGCCATTTCTGTTCATTCTTCCAGCCAGCATTTGCTAAGCACCTAATATGTGCCAAGCAGTGTCCTGGGAGTAATTTGAACAAACTGAGGTTTAGAGAGGGGCAGGGGTGTGTCCAGTGCCCCAAAGTGAAGGGCCAAGTCAGCATTAAAACCTGGGTCTGTGGGGGTATTAGTTTGCTAGGTTGCTGTAGCTAAGGACCACAGACTGAGTGGCTAAACAGAAATGGATCGTCTCACAGTTCTAGAAGCTGGAAGTCTGAAATCAAGGTGTCGGCAGGGGCCGGGCACTGTGGCTCACGCCTGTAATCCTAGCGCTTTAGGAGATTGAGACGGGAGGATTGCTTGAGCCCAGGAGTTTGAGACCAGCCTGGGCAACATGGCGAGACATGGTCTCTACAAAAAATACAAAAATTATGGGCCAGGTGCAGTGGCTCACGCCTGTAATCCCAGCACTTTGGGAGGTTGAGGCGGGCGGATCATGAGGTCAGGAGTTCAAGACCAGCCTGGCCAACATGGTGAAACCTCATCCTTACTAAAAATACAAAGATTAGCCTGGCATAGTGGCACACATCTGTAATCCCAGCTACTAGGGAGGCTGAGGCAGGAGAATCGCTTAAACCTGGGAGGCAGAGGTTGCAATGAGCAGAGATTGGACCACTGCATTCCAGCCTGGGTGACAGAGCGAGACCCTGTCTCAAAAAAACCCTGAAACCCAACATCCCCAAACCCCAAGGTGTCAGCAGGGCTGGTTGCCTCTGAAGGCTGTGAGGCATGATCTGTTTCAGGCCCCTCTCCTTGGCTTGCAGATGGCTACTCCGTGTCTCTTTACATGGCCACGTTGCCAAATTGTTCTCCATACAATATTTAACTATTTATTCATTTATTTATTTATTTGAGACAGAATCTCACTCTGTCACCCAGGCTGGAGTGCAGTGGCTCAATCTCAGCTCACTGCAGCTTCTGCCCCCCTGGGTTCAAGCAATTCTCGTGCCTCAGCCTCTGAGTAGCTGGGATTACTCAGGAGGCTGCTAATTTTTATATTTTTAGTAGAGATGGGGTTTCACCATGTTGGCCAGGCTGGTCTTGAACCCCTGACTGCAGATGATCCACTTGCCTCAGCCTCTCCAAGTGCTGGGATTACAGGCGTGAGCCACCACACCTGGCCAGTATTTAACAGTTTAGATCATATCTTCAAATCCCTTCCTCTTCTGGGGACAGTAGTTGTGCTGGATTACAGTATGACCTCATCCTAATTAGCTAATTACATCTCAAATGCCCCAATTTCCAAATCACATCACATTCTGAGGTATTGGGGGTTAGAATTTAAGCATGTCATTTTTGGAGGCACACAGTTCAATCCGTAACAGCAGGGGGCTAGAGCTGTGATTTTCACAGCAGTGACCTGTCCCCTGGCAGCCTTGGCGGTGGCGAGCTTCTCATGCCGTGAGGGGCACAGGAGGAATATCGAGGCCGCCCCAAGCTGTCAGGAACGTGGAGAGGAGACTCCTACCTCATGGCTAGGACCAGGGCTTCCCTGAGACCGGCTTCAGCCTGGGATGTTAATCGGGGCCCAGGAACATGGTACGTGGTGTGTACTGGGAATGACACAATCCCCGTACGCATGCTTTGTGAAAGGCAGGTTCACATCGCTGGGTTAGGAGGAAGAACTCCCTGAGCCCTGCCGCCTCTCAGCAGGGTGTCCTTGGCTAGTGGCTTTTACTTCTGGGCCTCAGTCTACCGGACTGAACTGGGGACTATTCTGCCTGCCTGTTTTTGTGACAGGCCTATGGTTAGGCTCACAGGAGAGAATGAATAAGAAGGTGCTTTGTTTTTGTTCTTTTTTTGTGTATCACTTTGCAAACAGTTATGAAGCTCAGCTGCATGCTAAGCCCTGTGCTGCCCCCAGGGGACACAGAGATGGTCCTGGTCTTGGCCGTCAAGGAGCGCAGAGGCCATGGGTGGGGCAGGCTGGTGTCAGTGGTAGTTGAAGTTATGACCACTCTGGATGTAGACTGCCCGGGACTCAGTCGCAGCTTTGTCACTCATTAGTGGTGTGACTTTAGACAATTTCCCAAAGTTCTCTGGGTCTCAGTCTCTTCATCAGTTGACTGGGAATAATGATTGTCTACCTTGTGTGCATAAAGTAGGCTGAGGCATGTAAAGGGCTTCGAGCCCTGTGTGGCACATAGTAAATGCTTAATAAACATGAATGGCCGGTCCAGGGGAGTCTGAAGAGGGTCACAGAAGGGATTATGGGGCACAATCATTGAATCATTGAATTTAGGCTCTGGGAGCCCATCAGACATGGTGGCCCAGGCAGGGCAGGTCGCGGCTGGTATTGCCTCAGTCTTTGAGCCACTTGCCACCCTCCGCTCCAAGCGTCCTGCCGTGGGTTGGGGTGGCAAGAAGGGGTATGGAGCAGGCATGTCCATGGGGGAGGGGCAGGAGCTTCCTCATAGGCGGTGGGGCTCCCCCGGTCTGTGTGGCTCCGAGGGTCTGTGCGGTGCTGTGGGGCTGCCTCTCCTGTCTCTGCCCCTGGGCAGCTCCACATTCAGGGAGGTTGGCACGTGGTGCCTGGTGCTTGGCTTTCTTATCCTTTGCATTTAGTCTGCAGGTTCTGGGGAGAGGAGATGGTGAGGAAACAAAATTTAAATTCCTCTTAGAGAAGTTAACAACTTCCCAATTAAAGGATTCTTATTTGTGAGATGCCTTAGAGGCCTTTTCAATCAAGAGGCTCTTCTGAATAATAAAAAGACTGAGCTGGGGTTGGAGTGGAGCCTAAGCTGCCAGCAAGGAGGTGGGGGACGCTCACGATGGCCACCCCAGCCTTGTGTAGGATGGGGTGGCCACGGAGCAGAATGCTTTTCTGCCTAGCAGTTGGCATGGGGAGGGGCAAGAGGAGGGAACTGTTCCCACCCTACCTGGCACAGCCCTGAAGCCCCTTCCAACCCCCAGCCTGAGCTGCAGGCATGTGTGGGCGCCGTCCACCGGGACCCCTGTGTCCTCCGGCCTCGCCCTGTGCTTAGCTTGCACACACCTCCCTGAGGCTACCCGAAGCTGTTTCTTGTCCTGCTTGGCTCTCAGTTTTATCTGGGCCTGACCACTCCCTGACACTCAGCTATCCCGGGAGCACCCTGCCAGGCTCCTCCGGCTCTTCCCCCTCAGGCCGGAGTGGAGGAGGCAGCAGGTGGGAGAGGCAAATGGGGGATTTGCTAAGGGTGCTGTGCAGTGGTGGACGCAGCCCTGACCGTGCGCTCTGGATGGGCGCAGCGTCCTCTACCTGCTACGCTGCCCCAGCTCGCACAGGGGGTGGTTTTGTTGCTGTTTGTAGATACAGGGTGTGTCTGCCTTTCAGCCAGGCACCTCCACCCATTGTGACCCAGCTGGCTTCCTGGGAGACTCTTGGGTCCGTCCCACTTGGAGCTGAGTGTCTGCGGGTGTCTGGTGAGAGGCTCAGCCTCAGGTCCTGCGGGGGCCGACCAGTGTGCACAGAGTGCTCTGAAGGTGCCAGGCCTGGCTGGGCACTTCCCATCTTCACAGCACCTGA
Source organism: Ateles fusciceps (assembly GCA_036589455.1). NCBI lineage: Eukaryota > Metazoa > Chordata > Mammalia > Primates > Atelidae > Ateles > Ateles fusciceps. The sequence continues at coordinate 1,964,569 of JAZHEH010003038.1, read as the reverse complement.
GAGGCAGCTACCACCGCCCTCCTTACAGAGGAGGGAGCGGAGGCTCTGAGAAGTGACATGACCCTTTATGCAGAGAGGGGTTCTTGCTGAAAGGACTTGTCATCCCGTGTCCTCCAGGGCCTTTCAGGTCACTAAGCAAAGAGGAACTGGAGGAGACATTGGCCAGGCCCCTCCCCTCGGTGGGCAGCCTAGGCTTTTAGGGCTGCCCTAGCAGCTGCCAAGGTCACTCGCGGAGACGGTGCCATGGGCGGCTCCTCTGTCCAGGCGGTGTGGGCGGTGGGAGTGTTTGTAGCCCACACCTGCCATCCCCTCCCTCCCCTACAGGGCCTGCTCTCCTCCTGGCCATCGCAGCCCAGGCTGTTGGTGTAATACCCAGAACTGTGGGGAGCCCAGCCGCTCCAAAAGGCCAACTAGCCCGTGCAGACACTCCCCAGAGGCCTGGGGTTGGGGACAGGGATGGGGCCATCCCGCAGTCCTGGCCACCAGGGCGGGGTGAATGGGTGGGGTGAGGTGAGGTGTCCCTGATGGGCTGCCCTGAGCAAGTGGGAGCTGAAAGAGTTTGGGTTCAGGTTGCAGCCCTGCCAGTTACCGGGTGGCTTGAGCAAGTGACTCAGCCTCTGGACCTCCTTTTCCTCCCGAGGGGCACAGATCACCTCCCTGAGGGGTGGCAAGGAGCAGCTGGGATGGCGCATGTGAACCTGCCGGGCCCAGGGCTGGCGGGCCGTGCATGTGGAGCCTGGATTTGTGAGCCGTGTCTTAAGGGCGCTGTGCGGCGGTGCTGGTTCCTGTCCCCACCCTGCCGCTTCTTGGGCAAGTTTACTTTATCCTAGCCTCAGTTTCCCATATGCACAATGGACATAATGATACCTGCCTCACCTTTGTACCCTTGCCCCGCACCATTGAATGAGCCTGTCCTCCCTAAGTACACAGTGGGATTTGCCTGGGCTTGGCCGCCACGTCATGAGTAGGTGACATGGTCCTTGCCTCTGGGTAGCAACATGTTGTTAGAGGGAATCAAGGAGAAATGCTGTGAGCTTCAGGAAACAGAAGGAGATAAAAGTTGGGGGAAGTCAGGGAGGGCTTCCTGGAGGTGTCTGGTCCTTAGACCTTGGGAAGATTTGGGGAAGCTGGGGTGGGAGAGAGTGGCAGAGAACATACATGGTTGGGAATAGTGTAAACAAAGACCAGGCAGGAGTAGCAAGCCCGGAACAGGTATGAACTGTTGGAGAGCTGCTGGGGGTTGGGGGTCACAGCCCAGAGAGGTCCCAGCCCTGGAGCCCTGGTGGCGGTGGAGGACCAGGAGTTGGGGGTGGGACTGCTGACTCCTAAGGGCAAGGGGACAGCAGACATGCAGCCGGGGACCTGCACACAGCCCTACCTGAGGGCTGCAGGGAGGGACGGGATTTAGCGTAGGGCCCGTGGACAGGACTCCTCACACTCCAGGGCCTCGGATGGGAAGTGCAGGGGCCTGTGTAAGGCTTGGGAAGAGGATGGTAGCTGCTGCCCATGGTGGGACCCCACCTGTGGAGATCAGCCCGAGGACCGCCTTCGGCCAAAATGTAGGAACCAGGGGGCTCTGGCTGCTTGAGGACCAAGAGAGGGAGAGATGGGAGGGCTCTGCAGTGGGCTGAGAGGGCCAGGAGGCTTGCCCTTGTGGAGCACCCACTATGTGCCAGGCCCTGAGCCAGACTAACCCCCAATCTGGGTTTGTGTAATTTTCATGACAGCCTGGAGAGGGCGCCGGCTCTTAGACTCATTCTAAAGAGCTGGAAACTTGGCTGGGAGAGGGGGAATGACTGGGCTGCCCTGGCCATGCTTCAAATTGGAACACCACACATCATCCTTTGTCAGCGGCCCCATGCTACACCCCAGGGCTGTGGTTTTGAGAGGTGATGACCCCCAGACTTCCCTGGGTGGGCTTGGAAGAGCTATACCCAAGTACGTGGTCTTCCGTGGCTTTGCCTCTCTTAGGGAGGCTCAGAGAGGTGTCGAGCGTGTGACCCAATGCCACACAGCGCTGGGTCTGCAGTCCCTGGCTCCCTGGAGGGCATGTGCCATGATCCCTTCTCCCTGGGGTCTGTCTGGTGGCCCCAGCCAAGCCTAACCAGGTCTGGGACCCCAGGGGTCTTCCCAGATGTGAGACTGCTCATGCCTCTCAGCCACTGAGAGAGGCTTTAAAAATCTCATCCCCCAAATGAAAACCTATGAGCTCCTCAAAACAATGAAAAATTTCCCTAATAAAAGGAGAGGCATACTCAGGCATGTCCTAAATGAATGGAGTCACTTCGGGGATTAATTAGGATGTATGGGAGGGGCGCCCAGCTGGGAAAAGTGTGCAGTGGATATTGTAACAAATTGTTTGCTCACAAGAGGAATAATTCTTAGTGTGCACTGGCTACCTTGGCCGCCTGCAGCACGGTCCCTCATCAGCCAGGCGCTGGGCAGGGGCTCCGCTAGGGCGGCCTTACCTCTAAGCCTCTGGACCTTCAGTGACAACCTTCCCCACCGCACAAGCCTGCCTGAGTGGGACTGAGTGGCCCTGCCCTTAGAGTCCCAGGGCCTTCTGAGTCCTGCTCTCTCCTGCTGGCTCTGTGCCTTTGGCCAGGGCGGGGAACATGCTGGCTGGATGCCAATTCCTCTTACTCTGCTCTGCGAACCAGCTCTTCCTGTTGGGACCTCCCTAAGACCCAAGCCTGCCAGTCTCCCCCGCCTCAGACCACCCAAAGGAGGCTGCCGACAGACGGGCTCTCAGCATGTCTCCGTTTACCTGTGCCGGGCTTGGGCAGCTGCCTCCTCCCCAGCTCCCTTGCCCTGGGCATGAGTGGGGTGGGAGCACCCCCTCCTCCCTGGCCAGCCCTCCCAGCTCCCTAGCGTCTCTGTGCCAAACCTGGGGGAAAGGCGAGGCAAAGTCAGTCTGCGCTCAGGAACATAAATGAACACCACTGAGGTGCAAACGGAGAAAGGCTTCCTGTATCCCACCTCCCACTCCCGGCTGGAGTGGGTCCAGCACACAGAGAAAAAGCGCTGGCTCCTGAGTCAGGCAAGCCTGGATCTGGGTCTGGCTTCCCTGCTTTCTGATTCTGGGACTCCAGGCAACTCCCACAATCTTTCCAGCGTCTTCCTCTATAAGAGATGGGATTCATTTTAGCAGCAGCAGCAGCAGCACCTCACATTTTTGAGATACAGTCTCATCCATCCACACAGCAGTCCTAGAAGTTGGGACCTGGGATTATCCCCATTAAACCATTGAAGAAACCGAGGCTCAGAGAGGTGAAGCCTGGTTCTCTCTGCTTCCTCGTAACTGCTTCATCAAGTTGTTTAGAGAAAAGGACCGTGATTACAGATGCTGCTTCATGAACCTCTGCCCCACCTGCTCCCTTTCCTCAGCGGAAGAGGTGATGCCCCACCAACGTAGGGGCAGCAGACTTTGGGTACAGGGACCCTGATCCTTCTCACCGATCTGCCCTTTCATCCACCCCTTTATTCACCCGCTCATCAAGTGTTGATGAAACACCTAGGAAGTGCTGTATCCCCAGCAGCTAGACCGTTATGCACGCTGTTCCTCCCCCTCGAGTAGCTTTCCATCTTGAGGGAGCGACAGCATGGTCGACCACAAGTAATTTGGGTAACCTTGGACTGTGCTGAGTTCAGGAGGGAAATGACATGGCTGTGGAATAGGGAGTGGCTGGGGCGGGGTGGGCGGCTGGTTGGGGGCGCGTCCAGGCAGGCCTGTCTGAAGACGTGAGCTTGAGGCTGAAGGGGCTGAAGGTCAAGGCGAAGGTTGGGAGGTGGGAAGCAGCTGGCTGTGTCTGAAGACAGTGTGGCTGGTAGGTGGAGAGTGAGGGAGACACGGGGACAGGGGTGGGAAATGGAGCCTTGGCTGCCCTGCTGAGGGGCAGGGCCAGGCTCTGGAGTGAGTTTAGCTGGTGAGTGACGGGGCCTGATTTGCGCTTTCCAAATTCCGTTCTGGACTCTGGGTGGAGAAATGAATGGATTAGAGGCTGTGGCAGGGAGAGCAGGGAGCCTGGAGGGGAGGTGGGTGCAGGGACCCAGGAGAGAGGTGGGGTCGGGGCCATTGGGTGGTGGCGTAGCAGGTGAGGAGTGGGTGGCTGGGGGAGGGGTTGGAGAGCGGCCACTGGGTGGGGAAGGCCCAGAGTCCTGTCAGGGCGGGGTCAATTGGCTGAGAGTGGCAGCGTTTCCTGAGATGGGGAATTCTGGTTTGGACTTGTGGGTTTGAGGAGCCAGTGAGCCACGTAGGTGGAGCATCAGGCCTTCGGACAGCATCGGGGACCTTCTCACTTCTGGTCCAAGGTCAAAGGCTTTGCCCTGATATGTGGGTCATCTCATTGCCAGCTCATTTTTCAGATGAGGACACTGAGGGGCTTACCTCCGTCCTTAGCACTGCACGTGGCCTTCTTTCAGACCCCTGGCGCTGAGGGGAGAAAGCAAGACCCTGAGTGGTGCTCCATAGGAAGGTGGCAGAACTCGGGGAGTGGGAGCCTGGAGCCGACGCCTGCTGACGCACGTGTGTTTGCGGGCACGTGTGTTTGCGTGTGTGTGTGTGTGTGTACGCGTGCGCACACTTGAGCGTCGTGTGGAGCCCATTAACAAACAGAGAAATAAATTAACAAGTATTCAACCCACCAAATGTTCCTTCTGTTCTGTATAATAGAGCACGGGAACATAATTTTCCCCCTGGAGCAAATTGCTACAGCTGAACCTGCTCTTCATTTTCCTCCAAAAACTGCTTAAAATTCTGGAACGCTTGTTGATTTCGGGTCCTTTCCCTTTCTGGCTCCTGTCCCCAACCCCCAGGCTGCTTCCCCTCCGCCTTCCCGAGTGGGACCTCCGAGGAGCCAGATTGTCACAGCTCCAGGGCTACCATTTTGCAGATGGGAGGAACCTGGGAGGCGGCAGCTCCAGCCGGGGGCTGAGGATGAGAGGCTTTCGGTGTGTGGAGAATGAGTGGAATGTCCGGGACTGGCAGAAAACTCGGGCAGCTCCCCCACAGGGCCTGCCACAGACCACTGTGTGACCTTGGGCAAGTCACTACCCCCTCTGGGCTTCAGTTTCCGCCTGGCAGACGCGGGGCTCATCACGCCTGCCATCTCCATGTGAACACGCCTGGTGGTGTACGGACTCGGAGTGCGATGTGGATGTGAGCTGCCTCCTTCTGAAGCACCACGTGCAGGGACTGGGGGGCCTCCCACCCCCCAAGCCTTCTAAGGAGCCTTTAGATTCAGGGACTCTTGGCCTGCTTCTGAAATCCTCCAGGGCACTTCTAATTTTCTTAAAGCAAATTAATTTTAATCCACTTTAATTAAACATGTCTTATGAAAATGTATATTTATTTATAGAGCTTCTCGCTGCATTCTTGATCACTGCCGCCATTCAGAGCCCAGCTCAGATCCCTGCTTCCAAGCAGCCCCCTTAGGCGTGGGAGCTGGGTGGGAGGGAGGCGTTTGCACATGGATTCCTGGCTGGCTGTGGCCTGGTTGGCTCTGGCCTGGCTGAGCTACCTTTGCTGGAGGCAGAAGGGGAAAACTGGAATCCAGTGCTCAGGAGCCACAAATCCCAGCCCCCTACCCATGCTTTGAGGGCTGGACTTTATACAAGATGCAAAGTTCCATCAATCCGGGGACTGCCTCTGTGCTCCTCAACAGAGAAATTAAATCCCAAGGAAATCACTGAGGGTTGTGGGCCGGCTGAAGGATGGGCCTCGGCCAGGACTGCAGTGTCCAAGGTACAGTCATCCCTGGCTTGTCTTCTCTGCTACGACAGCTCCAGACCTCATCTCCTCCAGGAAGCTCTCCTTGACTTCTTCATCTATCTCAGTTCACACGGACTGCAACAATGGCGTACCACAGACTCAGGGACTTGAACCACGGAGCGTGTTTTCCCACAGTTCTGCAGGTTGGAAGTCTGAGATCACGGTCCCAGCATGGTCAGCGTCAGAGGGCGGGCTCCATTCCTGGCTTGCCTAGGGCCACCTTCATGCTGTGTCCTCACATGGTGGGGGGTGGGGGAAGGAGAGCAAGTGTTGTGTGATGCCTCTTCTTACAAGGACGCTAATCTTATCAGATTGGGGCTCCATCCTTATGACCTCATTTAACCTTAATTACTTTCTTACTACAAATACAGTCTCATTGGGGATTAGGACCTGCACATATAAATTTGCCAGGACAGAGTTTAGTCCATAGTGCCACCCCTGCACTCGTGTCCCCTGGCTGTATGGGAACCGCACAGGCTGGCGTTGTGTTGCAAACTATGTGGTTTACTATTCCCCGAGGTGTCCTCCCAGCACAGGCTTGGGCATGCTACGTGCCCCATAGTGACACTGTAGCTTGAACTGCCTTCCACATGAGGCCGCAGTTTGGGGCGTTTCCAACCCCTTACCTTGGTGCGTGATAGCTGGGCCCCATGCCCCAACCTCTCTGCATGTTGGCTGCGTGTTGGCCATCTAATGGGGGAGCCTCAGAGACCCACGTGCCTGCCATGTTCCTACTTTTCAGTGGCCCACCATTGTCCATGGGGGAGAAGCTCAACCCCCCGGCCCTCTCTCTAAGGCCCTCAAATACTCCCGCCCAGCCCACTGGCCTCACTTCTTGTACCCTCCCCTGTGTTAAGAACACAGCCTACTATTTTATTCCTGGTGTTCATACCTGCCATTCCACCTACCAGCTGCGAAGCTGTCTCTTCCAGCCGGTCAACTCCTGCTTATCCTATAAAGCTCTCCTCAGCATGGCAGTCACCAGCTGAGTTGATTTCTCCCTCCTCTGAACTCCTGTGGCACTCTGGGCTTCCCCATCACTGAGTGTAATACCTTGGATGGTCCTTGTCAGGGCTCACCAGTGGGTCCCAGTATCCCCCTTGTGGCTGGCTCCATGCTAGCCTACAGGGTGAATGGATGGTGAATAGTTTCTGAGCACCTACTAGTCCGGGCAGTATTTTAGGATCTGGGAGGCTGTTGTCATGGCGCTTGCTTTCTAGTAGGGCAGGGGTCCCCAACCCCTGGGCACCGGGCCCTGTTAGGACGGGGCCACACAGCAGGAACTGAGCAGTGGTGAGCAGGTGAAGCCTCATCTGTACTTACAGCCACTCCCCATTGATGCATTTCCGCCTGAGCTCCGCCCACTTCCCATCATTGGAGGCATTAGATTTTCACAGGAGCGAGGGATCTAGGCTGCACTCTTCCTTATGAGAATCTAATGCCTGATGAATCTGTCACTGTTTCCCCACCACCCCCAGATTGGACCATCTAGCTTCAGGAAAACAAGCTCAGGGCTCCCACTGAGTCTACATTATGCTGAGTTGTATAATTATTTCATTATACATGGCAATGTAATGATAACAGAAATAAAGTATACAATAAATGTAATGCACTTGAATCATTCCAAAACCATCCCCCAACCCTGGTCTCTGGAAAAATTGTCTTCCATGAAACTGGTCCCTGGTGCCAAAAAAGGTTGGGGACAGCTGTAGCAGGGGAGACGGATATGAAATGAGAAAAGCCGGCAAAATATCCGCTGTGTTAGATAGTGATCGTGTCGAGGAGAAAAAAATACAAGGAGACGCCAGGAGTGAGGGTGCCTCCCTGAGAAGGAGACTTTTAGGTAAAGTGGGGTGTTGAGAACAGGGAGTCACATGGAAGCCTAGGGGGAGAGCGTTTACGGCAGAGGAGACAGGGGGCATCCAGGTGGGCGTGGGCCTGGCCTGTGTGAGGAGCAGCCAGGGGAGAAGAGGAGGAGGAGGAGGAGGCCAGAATGGGTGGAGAAGGCGGTGGGGCGAGTGGTGAGACAGGGGAGGAATTGTCCTCGAAGAGCAGATGGGCCCAGGACTTGCAGATCGCCCTCAGGGTTTTGGCTTTTGCTCTGAGTGAGACTCAGGACCCCCCGAGTCACCACGGGGTTTTAGCAGAGGAGTGACATGCCCTGCCTTGGTTTTAAGGGTCCCCCCTGGTTGCTGTGCTGAGGACACTGTGGGAGGCAAGCCAGAAGTAGGGAGCACTGCGGGGAGGCTGTTGCAATAATCCCAGAGGGAGACGGTGGCTTGGCCTGCGGCGGCGGCCACAGGGTAGTAAGAAGTGGTTGATTCTGGACAGATTTTGAAAGTTAAATGAACAGGCTTTGCTGATGGCAGATCTGCTGCAGGGTGCGAGAAGGAATTGGCGCCACAGTTTTGGCTTGGGCAGCTAAAAAGATGGGGGTACCCATCTGATCTGAGAGGGGAAGTCGGCAGGATCAGCTGGGGCAAAATGAAGCACTCAGCTGTGGTCATGTGACGTTTGATGTGCCTGTTGCCTGGGATGCAGTGCTGAGCTGGTGACTGTGCTGGGCAAAACAGTGGCTTTCAGTGACATCCAGGCCTGCATCCCTGGAACCTGTGAAAGCTACCCTACATGAAAAAAGTCTTTGCAGATGTGACGGTTAAGTATCTTGAGCTGGGGAGATGATTTTGGATTGTCTGGGTGCGCCCTGGATGCAATCACTAGTGTCCATTTAAGAGGGAGGCAGGGGGAGATTTGACTGCAGAGGAGGAGAAGGCCATGTGACCACAGAGGCAGATTGGAGTGACGCGGCCGCAAGCCAAGGGATGCCCATGGTCACCAGAAACTGGAAGAGGCCAGGAGCGGATGCACCCCTGGAGTCTATGACGGGAGGGAGTCCCCTCCCTGCCGCCCGCCAACACCTTGTTTCCACCCAGTGAAGCAGATTTTGGACTTCTAGCCTCTAGAACTGTGAAAGAATAAATTTCTTACCTTCTTTCCTCCCCTCCCTCCCTCTCTCCCTCCCTCCCTCCCTCTCTCCCTCTCTTCCTCCCTCCCTCTCTCCCTCCCTCCCTCTCTCCCTCCCTCCCTCTGTCCTCCCTCCCTCTCTCCTACCTCCCTCCCTCTCTCCCTCCTTCTCTCCCTCCCTTCCTCTGTCCTCCCTCCCTCCCTCCTCCCTCCCTCCCTCCCTCTCTCTTCCCTCCCTCTCTCCTCCCTCCCTCTCTCCTCCCTCCCTCCCTCCCTCTCTCCTCCCTCTCTCTCTCCTCCCTCCCTCCCTCCCTCTCTCCTCCCTCCTTCTGTCCTCCCTCCCTCTGTCCTCCCTCCCTCTCTCCTCCCTCCCTCTCTCCCTCCCTCTCTCCCTCCCTCTCTTTCTTCCTTCCTCTTTTCTTTTGAGCCAAGGTCTTGCTCTGCTGCCCAGGAAGGGAGTGCAGTGGCACAATCAGAGCTCACAGCAACTTCAACCTTCCTGGCTCAAGTGATCCTCTCACCTCAGCCTCCTGAGTAGCTGGGACCACAGGTGTGTTCTACCATACCTAGCTAATTTGTTTTATTTTTTGGGGTGCTGGGGTCTAAGTTTCCCAGGCTGGTCTCAAACTCCTGACCTTGAGCAATCCTTGGGCTCCCAAAGCGCTAAGATTACAGGCATGAGCCAGTGAGCCTGGTTGAGAATAAATTTCTGTTTATGTTTTCTTGGCTGGGCACAGTGGCTCATGCTTGTAATCCTAGCACTTTGGGAGGCCGAGGCGGGTGGATTGCCTGAGCTCAGGAGTTCGAGACCAGCCTGGGCAACACAGTGAAACCCCATCTCTACTAAATACAAAAGAAATTAGCTGGGCGTGGCGGCCTGTGCCTGTAGTCCCAGCTACTCAGGAGGCTGGGGCAGGAGAATTGCTTGAACCCGGGAGGCAGAAGTTGCAGTGAGCCAAGATTACGCCACTGCACTCCAGCCTGGGCAACAGAGCGAGACTCCATCTCTAAAAAATAAATAAATAAATAAAATAAAATAAATTTTTTTGTTTTTAAGCTACCAAGTGTGTGGTGATTAGTGACAGCAACACTTGGACACTAATACAGTGACAGGCCTGGAGGGAGAGTGGAGTGGCACACACTCACACTGTTTTGAGGCTGTGTGTGTGTGTGTGTGTCTATGTGTGTGGTGTATTTGTGTGTGTATATGTATCTGTGCATGTGCTGTGTATTTGTGTGTGTGTACATATGTGTGTGGTGTGTATATTTGTGTATGTATGTGTGTGGTGTGTGTGTATGTGTGTGTACATGTGTGTGTGGCATGTATATTTGTGTATGTATGTGTGTGGTGTGTGTGTGTGTGGTGTATGTGTCTGTGTGTGGTGTATTTGTGTATATGTGTCTGTGCATGTGGTATGTATTTCTGTGTGTGTACATATGTGTGTGTGGTGTGTATATTTGTGTATGTATGTGTGTGTGTGTGTGTGTGTGTGTATGGGAGGGGCGAGTGTGTGCGTCTGTCCTGTGGCTTGTGAAGTCAGAAGGCCTGCAATGATGGGGTCAGACCCTCACCATGATAACGACAGTAATCAATAATACCACCACATACCACTGGCTGGTTCACCGCACCGTAAATATTTGATCCTCCCCTGTCCCCTGTAATTGAAGCCAGGGCTGGGGGGAAGGCTGGGGTGAGCACCTTCGATGTGGCAGGCCCAGCTCCTGGGCTTCCTCCCATAGTGCTGCATCAGCAATGAGGGCCGTCTCCGCAGGGTGGGCCTGGGAAGGGATTGAGATTTGCTAGATGGTGGGAATGCCTCACCTGGCCAGGCTGGTAGTGGCTCTAAGCAGGATCTTTAGAGCCAGGCTCTGGGACCAGCCTGCCTGGCTTTGAACTCTGCTTCTCCACTAGAAGCTGGGTGGCCTTGGCTGTGCCTCAGTGTCGTGTCTGTAAAATGAGTGTATTAGCAGTGCTGACCTCATGGGGTCTCGTGAGGCTTACATTAGCTAAAATACGTACAACGCTTAGAATGTGTCAGCTCTTAACCCTCAGGCCTTGAGGGGCGAGGCTGTGGTAGAAGGAGCTTTTCGGTCCAAGGATCTGGGTTCACATCCTAGATCGCCTCAAGCCAGTTGTGGGACCTTGGACAGAGGCTCGTTTTCTTCTGCATAACACCAGCCCCCTGCACAGCCACAGAGGGCATGGTGGCTGATATGCAAAGGGCCTGCCATATTGGGGCCCCAAAGCTGAGGGCTCAGCCAGAGTCAGCTCCCTTCCTTCCTTCCTGCTAAAGCTCTGGGGCAGGTGACCTGCCCCCCAGACCACCTCCACTGTGAGCAGATTCTGTCTTAAGGCTTGCAGGGCAGGAGGAATTCATGATGGAAAGGGTGCTGGGAGGGCCCTGGGCATGGCAGGGAGGGTGGCCAGGGCAGTCAGAGTGATGCCTTAATGCGCCCAAACAGCTGTGGCTGTGCATTCGTGGTTGCGGTGACCTCGGGCGCAGCAATGTATTCAGGTCCCGTTAGAATCTGCAGGGCAGACGTGGGTAATATTTACAGTTCAAATCTCCGTCCCCATAGAGGGAGGCGGGGGGAGGGAGCTGGGAGGGGAAGGGAGGGGCTAGACTTTAGGATTAATGTCATAAATGGAGACTGTCTCCCCTGGAAACAGCCGTGGTGGTGGCGGCCACAGGCTGACAGATGTGCATGCCATAATATGGGCCCATGGAGGCAGCGATGAGGACATTGGGAGGGATGGATGGGCTGTAACTCACCAGGCCTGGGGCTCAGAGACATCACGTTGTGTTAATGAGGGTGTAGGGGGGATGCTGACGGAGGGACAAAGGCCTGGAACTGGGCATGTGGGGGGGCAGTGGGGCGCCTGCTGTTCTGCAGGGTTTGGGGAGACCCTCCAGCCTCTGGCTTATGGCCCAGGGCCAACCTCAGAGACAGGCCAAGCTGGCTGGGAGATATTTTCAGAGTTAGGAAACTCTTTAGCCACCGGCAAGGAGACCCACCCCACAATGTTGGACTGGGTCTAGAGAGGCACAGACGGAGGGAGGAGGGCTGGAGAGCCTGGGCTCAGGCACAGGAGGCTGTATGACAAGGAGCTATGTGTGGGATATGAGCAGGGGATGGCTCAGTCCCGCCTGCTGGGCATGACCCTGTCAAGAGCTGGGTGTGGTGGGCACACCCTACCAGAGCTGCCGGGCCCGAGGCTCTCCTAAATTGTCTCATTTCAGAGAGAGGGCGGGGCTGACTCTCCGCCACCTAATCAGCTGATGCTCCACTCTGGGCCCACCTAGGCCCACAGGGACACTACCAGGAGGTGGCAGGCAGGAGGGATGGGGACCTGCAAACTGGGGAATGGCGGGCTCAAGGGCTGCGCTTGTTGTCTAGGAATGTCAAGGGCCTGGAATCCTTGCCCAAAACTTGGGCCTGCAATGAGCACCCACTGCTGCAGGGCAGTGCCAGGTCCAGGGAGGGGTCTCGATTAGAGCTACAGATGGATGGGCTGCCTTGGGTGGAGGTGAGTGTGCTATCATCAAGTGGGGGCTTAAGGTCATGGCCAGGGAGACCGGAGAGGGGGTTCTGGGTGGAGAGAGGTGTGGGGCGGAGGCCTGTCCCTCTAGGCCTGAGGTGCTGCCATCCTCAGTTTCCTGCAGTAGGATGACCCATGTCTGAGCATCAGGCCTGTGGCTCTGCTGCCCTCACCATGTGCATCTCATCTGGGCCCAAGCCGCAGGCCACAGGAGGCGTGGGTTCGAGTCCCAGCCAGGCTCTGACTTGCTGTGTGACTTCAGCTGGAGCCCTCGGCCTCTGCGGGGCAGGACTCAGGAGCGCTGCAGCTGCGAGGATTGGGGGCTGCGGAGAAGGAACACCGGGCACTGAGGTTGGGTGCCGAGTCCCGCTCCTCTGAGACACTCTTCTCTGTAGGTGGACAGAAATCCAGGCGCACTCACTGATGACCTCGTGACCAGGGTCGGGAGCCGGTATGGGGTCAGGAGGCTTCATCTCCCTCTGCTGCATGGTCAACCCTGTCAGCCTGCCGCTCTCATTACTGGCATCACCACCCTGGCCCAAACAGGGCGGGCTGATGGGCTCTGTGTGGTGGGTGGGCTGGGCCTCTGGGCTTATGCCCAGCTGGGGGTCAGGCAACCGGGATTGTGTGTGTGAGCGTGTGTGTGCACTGAGTGTGGGCAACCTTGCTTGATCCCCACAGGGCAGCCCATGAGTTCCCGTGGGGTTCCCGGCGGGTTGGAGAGGGCTCCTGTAGGATGTCCCCGCTGCCTGTGGTGCCTGGGGGCTGGGAGTGGAATGGTGGGGGCTGTCTCCTGATTCTGAGGCGGAATCTGATCAGAAGGTGCTTGAGGGGAGATGGGCCCTGGGAGAGGTGGGCAGAGGGCTGAGGGCTGTTGGCAGAGTCTGGCTGGGGACCAAGTGGGCATCTGGCAGTCAGGCAAGGCCAGTGCCAGGTGTTTCATGTGAGTGAACACCCCCATTCCCCTGCGCACCTGCAGAGCTGAGAAAACTTCCTCCCTGCACACTTGCCACCTTCTAGGCCTTCCCCACACACCTGGGAGAGGTGTGGGGCTCTCCAGCCCCGCTCGCCCATTCTCCCTGTGGAGGCCCACGGTGTCCCCAGAGCCTCCATCCTCAGAGGCTCTGCAGCCAAGGAAGGCAGTGGGTGGGTAGGGGCTCCCCATGTGGGGTCTTGCAACTTCTGCTCCCCTCCAGGAACTCCTGAGCCCGTGTCCACTTTGGAGCCATGGAGGTGTGGGGCTGAGGAGGGGTGTTTGAGTACTGACAGGAGCCTGAGGGGTGTTCTCAGGACCTAAGGGCGGGAGTTGGGGGCCAGAGCCCCCTGAGTAGGTTGGACAGACAGAGAAGGCTGCTGCTCCTTGGGAAGGTCCCCAGGCTGAGGGCTTTGGAGGAGAAGCTTTATCCTGGGCAGGGCCTTTGGGGGCTAGCTGGCCCCAGAGTGAGTTTCCAGGGCTGTGAAGTCAGAGAGATGTCATATGCTTAAAATCTTCACTGCCCAGGCCGTGTGACCCCAGGCAAGTGCCTTTGAGCCTGTGTGTCAGTGTCAGACGGCTCCAGGGCCGCTTGTACTGAGAGGTGCCCGGGCTAGAGTCACGCCTGCCTTCCTGTGTGGAGAGGGGAGCTGGGGCTGGACTCCAGGGCTGGGAGGGGAGGGCTTCCAGGGAGGTCGAGGGGCACAGGGGGCCAGGCACGGTGTGGCCTGCATTGGTTCAAATCTCACCTAGTAGTTGTCACCTAACTTCACTGTGACCAGCCTCCTCATCTGTAAAGTCGGGATCCTGCCAGCATCAGGGGCTGTTGTGTCAAGGTCAAGTGAGTCATTTCACTCAAGCCTGGCACACAGTGGTGTTCATTAAATGCTGGCCACATTGTTATAATGCTGGAATTGAAATTGCTCAGAGTGCTGGCAACCTCCTGCCCCCCACAGCCTGCTGCAACATGCCAAAGCCTCCCAGGGGTCCCCTGGGTCTTCAGCAGTCACGTGGTCCAGCCTCCCATTGCTCAGATGTGGAGACTGAGGCCTTACAGGATAGGGCTATGGCAGGGACCTGGGCTCTGGGGCCTCCGTTGGCAGCCTCTTCTCTGGCCTTTCCACAGTCACCTTCCCCCTCCCTTCATGAGCCCATTCTCTGTTGCCATGGGGGACACCCAACTTGGCTCTCAACCAGGCGTCACCCAAGAGCAAATGCCCATAGAGCAGGTGAGGCTGAGCGGGTAGTAGGTTGAGGGATGGTAGGAGGGGGAGGGAGAGACTGAAGCCCACTCCCCCGGCCCCCCCAGTCCCCAGAGCCAAAGCTGGTTCCTGCTAATTAGCACCTTAACGAACCATGCTAAGGCGCTCCCCCGGAGCCTGCTCCCAGACAGATAATTACGGTGATGTTTTGGCTGCTGGGGGCAGGCAGCTGGAGGTGGGGGAACAGGGCTTCTCTGGCTTTATTACTGTCCACAGGGATTTTCAAACTTATCTCCTCTTGCCTCATTTGGAGAAGGAAAAAAATGTGTTAATGGACCTTTTTCTGCAGCTGAGAGGGACAATTTATGATAGAGGTGACAAACTTCATTTTAATGAGAGGCAAATTCCACTTTATGTTAAACTGTAGACCCCAACCTCAGCCTTCATCCGAGTCTGTGGATTTGGGGCGTTGACAGTGGAAGCTGAGGTGTCGGGTTGGCAGGACCTGGGGAAGCCGACTGCTCAGGGTGCGGTCAGAATTCCCACCCTCAGAGCCACAGTGTCTGCCGCTCCCACACTGAGCTCCTCAAGCTCGGGGATGCTGGAGGCCAGTGCTCATGCCCTCCACCTACGGATGAGGAAACCGAGGTTAGGGGAAGTTAAAAGGCTTGCCCCAAATTGCCTTGGAATTTTAGGGTTGGTGGGTGAGGTTGGAACCCAGGCTGCCTGACACCAAACTCCATACTCTTTAGCATTCATCTCTCTGCCTGACCCTGGTGGAGGACCATCCACCCTGGTCACCCTCAGGAACAGGGAGAGGGAGCTCAGGTTAGTTAAGCTAGGTAGAGTCCACCAGCCCTGGCCCTGCACCCGTGACTGCACTGAGCTGGGAGGAGGCCCAAAGTTCGTCTTTCCTGTGGAGGGTGCTGCTTGAATGGCGTTTGCTGCAGGCCTGGAGGCGGGGTGCACAGGTGGAGGTGGGCGTCCCATCTCACCTACAGCCTCTAAATCGGAGGGTGATCCCTCCAACAAGTCCACCAGACCTGGAAGCCCGGCTGGAGGGGGATGGTCCAACCTCTGAACGAAGAGACACTCAGGGCCATTGAGAGCAGGTGACCTCGGGGCCTGTCAGGACCAGAGTCAGGATGAGGAGCAGCTACCCCGTACACAGGCACGCAGAGCTGAGCCCAGGCCCCTTCCCCCAGTGACTGCCCCTGTCAACATGCAGGCAGGGGGTGGTGGTGGCTTCTGGGGTTCACAGAGTTCCATTCCTTCCTGGGCCTCACCCCAGCCTCCTAGCCCAGCTTCCAGGGGCCTGCTCCTCCTCTGGTGTCCCCATGAGCACTGACTTATAAGTGGAACTTGGTCAGGGTCTTAGAGGCTGGGACCAGGCTGGGGGGCTTCCTTCCCCATAATCCGAGAACTTGCTGTGTGATCCCCAATCCTAAGACTGGGGATTCAGTAGCTCTCAGACCCTTGGTTTTCTGGGTCAGAGGAGTCTATTGCAGACTCTCACCCTGATCTGGGACAGTGTGAAACAGGGGGGACACTCAGACTGTGGGGTGAGCGTCCAGCGGCTCCATGGCAGTGCACCGGACTCAGAGCCCAGCCCTGGCCCTCACCACTGGGGACCTTGGGTGAGTCTCGTTCCCTCATCAGGAAACTGGGTTAATAATGCCACGTCCTGCTGGAATCGGGAAGATATGGATGTGATACTGTGTGGTATTGCATGCATAGTCAGTGCTCAAAAGTGGTTGCAGATATAAAATTCCCAGGATTATGATATTTTAGAATCCCAGACCTTTGGAGGTCCAGAGGGAGGTGGGGAGGAAGCTTCTGAGCTGTGGGTTCAACTCTCTCTTCGAGAAGGGCTTCTCCTCCCCTGGGTCTGTGATGCTATCACCCTGCCTCTGTTTGACCCCTGTTCTCTGACCCTGCCTCACTTTGAGGTCCTGGTGCCTGGAGAGGTGCTGTGTCATGGTTCAGCTTTCTGAGTGATTTGAACCCAAAAAGGGTCACAGTCACTACTCAGGGGCCTGATGCTGGGGGATCAGCCCACTTCCCTGACGGGGCCCAGGCAGGAGGCAGGGTAGGCGGTGGGCATCTGGGTGCTCTCCCGCCCTGCACGGCAGGCAGCCAGGCCGGGCTGGGAGCTCCCGCCTCCTGTGTCCCTGGCCCTGGCCAGTCCAGGGCTTAGGAGGGCCTGTGACCTCTGCTGAAGTGAGGAGGATGCATCGTGTCCTGAAGGGCCCCTGGATCTGGAGCTGGGCTTGGATTTAAACCCTGCTCTTCCTGGAGTGAGGCCTGGGTGAGTTTCTTAAGATCTCAGAGCCTCCGTTTCCACGTCCTTAAGTGGCAGCAGTGACCCACTCCTCTGGGCAGTGGTGAAGATTCCACCTGATCCAGTCAGTAGAGCCCCACCGAGCACCCTGCACTTAGTAGGGTCCCTCCTTGGAGAGAAGGCATTGGTTTCAGAGCCTGCCACTCTGGGGTGGGTCTGGGAACACCACAGGGTCACCTGCTCCAGCTGAGGGCACTAAGGTTTGTTTGCTTCCTGGGACTCAGACCCCAAGTTATGTGTCTTTCTATCCCAGGGACAGAAAAAGGACATTTAAAGCAGGACAGGAGGGCCCAGGTGTTCCCTGGAAACCAGCAGGGGTGGAGGCAGGGCCTGCCAGAAGGCGGGGTCCTGGTGGGGGGTGTACATTTCAGGTGGGCCCCGGAAGAAGAGTGCCCAGGGCAGCATATTTGGTCCCAGGTCCTGGCCCACCATTGACGGCAGTGTTTCTGTGGACAAGCCACTAAACCGCTCTGAGTCTTGGTTTCTTCACCTGAAAATGGGCAGATCAGGTCTTGTGCTGCACACATAGCGCATGACAGGTCTTGCTGAGGTGCCGACACCGGGAGGGCTTGCTGACGTCTGCTCTTTCAGGTCCTCCCTTCCCAGCTCCTCTTCAGGGGAACACCTCTGCCCGTGGGGTGGGGTTGGGGCAACAGGTGAGCAGATAATGGCCATCCAGCACTGCCAGGTGGGGCCCTGTCCCCCAGGGTTGATGAGGGCTGAGGTGCTTGGCTCTCTTCCCCCAGCCTCTCACCATGGCAATCCCCCTGCCTCCATTGGCTCTAGTATTGCCCGGCCCAACCTGGGGTATGGCTGGAGACAGGGAAAGCTAGACCTTGATAGCTCCTCCTTGGCTGACACAGTCACTCCATCAGCCATCAGCTCTCCCAGGGCACGTCCCAGGGTCTGTGAGGGGGAGGCAAGACAGGGCCCAGTCACAGGGGAGGCTGGTGGGGGACCTTGTCGGGGGGACCTTGAAGAGAATGAATGTGGGTAGGTAGAGAAGGCAGGTGGCCCCGCAAGAGGTGGGGTTGGGCCGAGTGGGGTTTTCTTCCTCTTTGAGCTCCTGGCAAATTTCTGCTCCTCCAAGCCTCAGCCTTGGCACAGCCCCGCTGGAGGCCTTTGCTGCCTTGAGGCAGCCGATGGGGGCTTCCCACCCTGTCACGGATAGCCTCTTCTGTGGCTCCGTGGCCCTGAGCCTGGCCTGATGCTGGCTGTGGCCAGGGTCTGGAGCAGGGAGGCCAGAGACTCAGGTAAGGGTCACACACTAGGGCCCATAAATTATCCCTGACAGCAGTGGGAGCGATTGAAGGGTCCTGAGCAGTGGAGGCTGGGATGACAGCAGGGTTCTATGGAGGGGACAGGGCAGAAGGCCCTGCAGTGACACAGCTGCGGTGGGCTGAGAGAAAACCCGGGCAGGGGGACCTGCGGCCACACCCCTGCTGCCCTGAAAGCCTGCAGTGCGTCATCTGCCCTGAGTGGGGGATGAATCCAGGGTGTAGATCACCCTGGCCAGTGGGCATCCATTTCCATTAAAAGGCTGGGTCGTGAATTTTTCTCTCCTGCGGTCCTCTGACAGGCCCGGCCCAGGGCTTGGCTGCCTGGAGGGGTGGGGGAGCAAAAGAGGGGAAGAGAGACAGAGCCTGGGTGGGTAGGGACGTTCATGAGTCTCCCTCCCCCATATATCCCATTCCTCCCTTCTCCAAGCCCAGACACGCAGGTCCCTGTCACCGTCCCAGCCTGCCCCCCAGTGTCCCTGTCAGTAAACCAGGGCTCGCTTCTCACAGACCTGGTCTCTTCCTTCATGGCTCTCCTCACAATTTGTATTTATTGCTTTATTTGCTTAATGTGCAAATAAAGAGGCTGTGGCTGCCTTGTTGGTAGTCTTGTCCCTAGTGCCTGGGACGGAGGAGGCACTCGAAAAATACTTGTTAAATGAAAGATAGAAAAGTTCGGTAGGCTTCCGGGTGGGGCAGATCCCTACCTTAGGAGGCACCAACCAGGGAGCAGAGGAGGAGGACGCTGAGGGGCCTCATGTCTGCCCAGGGTACCTGCATCTGGCCCTCTTATGGGAAGGGAGGGGGAGGGGCCCAGGTGTTCCCTGGAAGCCAGCAGGAGTGGAGGCAGGGGCTGCCGGGAGGCTGGGGTCCTGGTAAGGGGTATACACAGGACAATGAACACTTGCAGGTCAGGGCAGGAGAGCGGGTGTTCAGGAGCCAGGGTTGGCCCCACAGAGGGGAAGGGAGGCCACTGTGTTGCTTTGTCGCACACCACAGTCCTCTGTCCTTCCCTGGGTGTTTGCTACTCCTCTGGAGCAGCCACTTCCAAAAAGTTTGTGGATTGTTTGAGTGTTTACTTCCCTGCTTCTAAATAACTGGCTTATTTGCTGCTTTTGGTTTCCCTATTTCAGGCATTAACTATCGACTTTTACTACATAAGCTGAGGATTTAGATTCCAGCCCACTCACCCACGTTTTTGATTGGCTGAGCTACGTAATATACTCTGATTATTTTTCCTTTCTTGACAACTCACTTTTCCCCGGAGTTAATGATTGTCTTTTTAGGGAGGTGGAGGGAGGCTTTTGAAAATCACTCATTCAGTTCTCACCTTTCCCCAGTTGACTACAACTCCTGTCAACATAATACATGAAAGACTCTACCAGTGTTATCTTCTTGAAAAAATTCTCTCCCCTGAGACTCTGAGCTGCTCGTGGCTTATTTTGACATCCTCTGTGCAGCAGACATGCGGGGTTCCTATATCCATGACTCTGGGGATCCCTGTCACCACTCTTGCATTGGCCCTCTTGCTCCCCCAGACCCCACTTCTTCCTCTTGGTTTACACGGCCATTTTGTAATACATACCCTCTGATAGCTAACAGAAAAGTTGCCTGGGAGGTACATTTTTGAGACCTTGCATATCTGAAAACTTCATCTTTTCCTGAATCCTGACAGTCTGACTTGGTATAGAATTCCAGATGGAGATCTTTTTTTTTCCCCAGAATTTTAAAGGGGCGCCTCTCTTTAAAGTCGTTGCTTACAGTGCTGGTGTTAAGAAATTATGGTTGCTCTGACATTTAATTCTTTGTATGCTACTGGGAATTTTTCTTTCTGGAGGCTTCTAGAAACTTCTCTTGCTCCCCTTGTTCTGATAACTCACCATGTGCTCTACCTTGATGCTGGTCTGCCTTTTCAAATTGGAAATTCATGTTTTTTGCTCTGGAAAAGTGTTTGAATTGCTCCTTTCATGTTTCCTAACCTCTGTGTTTTTCTCTTCTCATTTTCTGGAACCCCAGTTAACCAGACATTGTGCTTCTTGGAGGCAGCCCTGGCTTTCTTATCTTTTCGCTCCTTCATCACTTTTTAAAAAGCTTTCTGCTCCTATTTCTAGGAGATCTCCTAAATTTTATCAGTCTGTCCTTCCAATGGATTTGTCCTTCCAATGTATCAATGTTACATTTCAAACATTCTTTTTTTATTTGGTGAATATTCTTGTATTAGTCCGTTCTCACACTGCTGTGAAGAAATACCTGAGACTGGGTAATTTATAAAGGAAAGAGGTTTAATTAACTCACAGTTCTGCATTTCTGGGAGGACCTCAGGAAACTTATAGTCATGGCATAAGGCAACCTTCTTCACAAGACGGCGGGACAGAGTGAGTGCAAGCAAGGGAAATGCCAGATGCTTATAAAACCATCAGATCTCTTGATAACTCACTCACTTCAGGAGAATGAGGGGGGGAGCCACCCCATGATCCAATTACCTCTACCTGGTTCTGCCTTTGACATGTGGGGATTAGGGGGATTACAATTCCAGGTGAGATTTTGCTGGGACACAGAGACAAACTATGCGAATTCACATTAAAATATATTGCAATCAGTTCTTATTCATGGATACCATATTTTGTGGGGGATTTTTTGTGGAAAATAATGATAGGGGTTTTTTTTGTTTTTGTTTTTGTTTTTACGTTTCCTTCTGTCTGCATTGCCCGATTCTTTTTTTTTCTCTCTCTCTCTCTCTTTTTTTTTTTTTTTTTTTAATTTGAGACAGGGTCTCCTCTGTCACCCAGGCTGGAGTGCAGTGGTGCAGTCTTGGCTCATTGCAGCCTGTATCTCACAGGCTCAAGCGATCCTCCTGCCTCAGCCTCCAGAGTAGCTGGGACTACAGGCGCACGCCACCATGCCTGTCTGGTATTTTTAATTTTTGGTAGAGATGAAGTCTTGCTGTGTTGCCCAGGTTGGTCTCAAACTCCTGGGCTCAAGCGACATACCCGCTTTGGCCTCCCAAAGTGCTAGGATTACAGGCGTGAGCCATTGTGCCTGGCCACTTGTTTTTTTTTAATTGCACTTTTTTTTCTGTTTGCTTTCTTGTTTGGGACTCTATCTTTCATGTTAGAGATTTCCTCAGTCAATTCCCTTAGCAGACATTTCTTGAGTACCACCTATGTGCCAGCTCCATTCTCTAGCCCCGAACAAATGGTCAGAAGTCTCTCAGCTGGTGGAGCTGACATCCAAATGCTTAGCGATGCTCAGTGGGCTGTTTCTGTTTAGCACTGGGGTGCCGAGGCTGGTGCCCCTTGTACAGGAGTGGGCCCGTCAACCGTGGCTCCCCCTGTGGCTGATCTTCCTGGGCCACTTCACAGGGGAGCCCTGATGGCGGCATCTCCTAGAAGGACTCTGATTCTCCTGAGCAGAGTGGGAGAGGAAGGCTGGAATCTGGACCTGAAATTCCACATGTAAACTCAACTACTCTTTCAGTTTTCAGTGTGGGTCCCCACCCTCCATCCAGGTTGATGCCTTCCAGGCCAGAGACCCTCAATTTGTTCCTGCCCAGTGGAAAAAAATCACTACCAGTCTTCCCTGGGCAGAGGTAGAGAGGGAGCTCCTTGGGGTCTGTCTGCTTCTTATACAGACTTCCGAGCAGTCCTTCGTTCCTGTGTCCAGGGGGTGCCTGGTGCCACTAGATCCTGAGTCTGGATTCTACCAGTTAATAGGAGAGGGGTTTAGGACTCCGCTTTCATAGTTCTGTTTTGTTTTTTGGTTTTTGGGTTTTTTGAGACACAGTCTCGCTCCGTTGCCCAGGCTGGAATGCAACGGCATCATCTCGGCTCACCGCAGCCTCAACTTCCTGGATTCAAGTGATTCTCCTGCCTCAGCCTCCAGAGTAACTGGGATTACGAGTGTGCACCACCACATCTGGCTAATTTTTGTATTTTTAGTAGAGACGGGATTTCGCCATGTTGGCCAGGCTGGTCTCAAACTCCTGACCTCAAGTGATCCGCCCACCTCAGCTTCCCAAAGTGCTGGGATTACACCCATGAGCCACACCGCCAGGCCTGCTTTCTCAGCTCTGCCAAGCCAGTCACCACTCATCCATCTGTTCTCCAACTTTCAGAACCATGTTGCTATTTCCTCTTCTTTCATTCTTGGTCTTTGAGGATTTATGCACAGGAAAGAGTCTTCACTGTTGTGATGGGGCTTTGGAAGGAAGCGGAGGTAAATGCAATGTGTGCCTTCAATCTGCCATGGTTAATCTGTGTACCCACATGGACCTCCTTTCCTGCTGGTGGATATGTAGAGCATTCCCCCTTTCATTCTTACAAACATGGCTGCTGGGAGTGTTGTGGACACTCTCTTCGTGCGTGTGGGAGACTCTTGGAGTGGAATTGCTCTGTGGTAGGATGCGTGCATCTTCGGCTTCACAAGATAAGGTCAAATTGTTCCCCCCCCAGGCTTGCAGCACCTTCCCTGGCCACCACCAACATATGAGAAGTTGCTGTTGCTCCAGTGACGCTTGGCACTCTCTGGCTTTTTAGCTGCCCGCCAAGTTAACGAGTGAAGGACTGTGTCTGGAGAGGCGATGTGGCATTTCTCGGAACTCCGCTGAGCTTCGGCAAGCCTTGCAGTGTGCCTATTGGTCTCCTCTTCTGCCAGTTGCCTGTTCCTATTCTTTGCCTTTTAAAAAAAGTGGGTGATTTGTCTTTTTCTTATTGATTCGCAGAATTCTTTATATAGCCTGGAAAGAGTTTTTTTTTTTTTTTTTTTTTTTTGTCAGCTATATATGCTGCAGGTATATTCTTCTGGTCTGTCTGTGGCTTGTCTTTTCCCGTGGTGATGTGTTTTGTTGAACAGATGATTTAAGTGGTAACAAAGTCAAATTTCTCACCTTTGTGGCTCATGCTTTTTATTACTTGTGGGGGGATGAGCATTTTTAAGGCTCTTGATGTATATTGCTAAATTATCAGTGAGAAAAGTTGTCCTACTTTGCCCTTGGAAGGGGCAGAGAGATGACAGGCATCCCAGGTGCACATATGGTGGGCAAAAACGCAGACAGAGTGGGGGATCAGGACTGGGATAATTAATGAACAGCTAACATGCATACAGTGCACAAGGCTTCAGAGTGCTGTTGAGGAAAATGTGTTACTTGATCCCTGACGCCCTCCTAAAAGGCCCCTTTCTTTGTTCTCCTATGGAGAATGAAGGCCCCCATTGTGCGGTGGTCACAGGTGACTTTGATTCAAGCTCAGCTCCAGCTGAGTTGGCTGGGCTGGGAGTTGAGGAGGCTCAGGGGAGGGTGGTTAGGTAGTGTCCAGGGGGAAGGTGGGATGAGCGGCCACCTTTTCCCGTGGCTGGAGCCGCGTGTTTTGCTGGCAATGGAGTGTTTGTGCCGCCTGGGGAAGTGGGAGGACGTTTGGGGTCACAGAGCCCCGGGCACTGCCTCGTACCAGCTCTGTGCCCTCAGGCAGGCTCTGGCCTTCTCTGAGTCTGTCTCCTCCTGGATAGAAGGGGAGTGGTACAGAGGCAGCCCTCGGGGAGCTGGAGGGCTGAGTGAGATAAGGCAGGTGGGAGTTCCCAAAGCCGGAGAGGTGCTCTCTGGTGGAAGACCTGTTCCTCGGGGAGATCTGTGGGGGAAGGGTGGGCACCCGGGAGGATGGCAGGGGAGTAGGCTGCACAGGGACACATTCGAGGGTCAGTCAGTGGGGGGCGGGCAAAGCCTGTGATTAGGGGAGGAGCCAGTGCCCTCCAATTCCTTGTAAAAGGTCCTTTTTGAGAAACTGACCTTGGTCCAGTGAGTGGGGAGAGGGGGATGGGGGGAGGGCTGGGGGAGGTGCTAGGTTGGGGCTGGGGGAAGGGCATCCCCGTCCCCAGCCTCTGCTCACTTGTGTCCCTGTCCCTCCTCCTCTCCAGTTCCCAGGCTGGCCTTCCACCTCCTGGCACACCCAGGCCTGAGGGGTTAATTTTGAGGCGCCTGAGCGAGCCTGGAGTGGCAGTATGTAAATTCATACACTTTCATAAACTGCTTAATTAGGCGAATGTTAATGAGACGTTAATTACTGTTGTGCCCGCAGATCCCACAGAAACGGGGATTATGTTTCTCTTCAAACATCCCGTCTTAATTATAACTTGTGCTTAATTCTGCAGCTTCCACCAGCCGGGCGAGGGCGGGGTGGGCACCTCCCTTTCTCGGCAATTCTCTGATGGCTCCTCCCTTTTGGTCTTCTGTTCGTTCCTCAGACATCTGGTAAGCACCTACTATGTGCCAGGCGCAGTCCTGGAGCTGGTGCGGGGGGTGACAGAGAGCACTCAGCCCCAGTCCCTCAGGCAGCCCTCTGCCCTGTAGGGAGGTTGGTTTGTAAGTACATATTGCAGCAAAGGCCCCTGGGGCTTGGCAGGCGTGGGTGGTCCCAAAAAGGAAGTGGTTTGTCTCTTCGGGTGGTGGGTCAGGGAAGGCTTCATGGAGGAGGTGACCTGTTGGGCTGAGTGTTGAAAGTGGAGAAGTATTCACCAGGTAGATAGAAGTCTGGAAGTTGGAGTGGAGGGTGGTCCTGTTTGGCCAAAGACCTGGTGGTCGAAGCCTCATCCCCTGTGTGCCCCATCTCCAATCCAGATCTCTTGGCCTTGAAGCCCAGGAGTCTAGGGGCCTCCTCGGAGAGTCTTGGCTCTTCCCAGGGCCACTGAGTGGCCTTGGGCAGGTATCTGCTCCTCTCAGGGCCTCATTCACTCCGTCTTAATCTGAGGGCCTGGTCAGGAATTGATGTGGGTCTTTGGTCTCGACCCAGGGAAGAAGGTGGTCAGGGTAGGCTTCCTGGAGGAGGCCTCTCCAAGGCCTGCTCCTCTACACACAGCCTCTACGTATCCCTGGGTCCAGTATGCCTTCACCCAGCAAGGGCTGCTTAATGCTGCCTCTGCCTGTCCTTGTTCTCATTCATGCTCAGGTACCAGGAAGCCTCAGGCAGTTCTGGCTGCAGCCAAGCCTGCTAGGGTGAATTAAGAGCTGAATTATCAAACTCTCAAAAGACCCAGGAGGGCATGAAGCCCCATTTTAGAGATGGGAGACCTGGGGCCAGAGAGGGTCAGGGCCTGGCGTGGAGTTGCACATCACATCCAGACTCCACTCCATCGCTCATGTCCACTCCACAGACAGGAATGCTGAGGCTCAGAGAGGCTATATGCCCGGGATGGAGGCTCCAGGGGCTGGGCGTGTGGCAGGGCCTTAGGGAGCCCCTTTGGGTCATCTTTTCTGATGCCACTCCCTTGGAGAGGGGACCCGTGGGCAGAGGGGCTACAGGCACCTAGGGAGGGGACTCCACTCCATGTCCCTGAAGGTGAGAAGCTGCCTTGGCTCCCCAGCCCTTGGGCCTGTTTCTTCTGCAGCTCCTGTCGGAATCTCTCCTCTGAGCACTTAGTTACAGTGGAAGATGATTTACCTGGAATGTCCTGTACCTGACCTGGACCAGATTAATGGCATTTGTAGTCTAGACATCTTAACTCAAAGGAGCACGGTCATGGAGGAAAAAGCCCTTTAGCCCATTACGTGTATCTGAACAATTACAACTCAGCCCTTTACACTGGTCATTACGTCCCCAAATATGAAACCGAGAATGTCCGTCCCAGTTCCTGCGCCATCAGCAGGACTGTGAGGACAGCCTTTGGTCGCGCGTGGTCCTGTGCCTGTGACCGGGCTGCTGTGGCCCTCACAATTTGCATTGTGTTCACAATTTGGTGGTGGTCCCTGCATTGCCCCACCCAGTGCACTGCAGCAAATTTTTGGTTTAATAGAATGGTGTGAATTAAAAATGGATACTTGGGCCAGGCACGGTGGCTCACGCCTGTAATCCCAGCACTTTGGGAGGCAGGTGGATTACTTGAGCTCAGCAGTTCGAGACCAGCCTGGGCAACGTGGGGAAACCCCATCTCTACTAAAAAAAAAAAAAAAAAAATTAGCCAGGCATGGTGGCGTGCACCTGTAGTCTCAGCTACTTGGGAGGCTGAGGTGAGAGAATCACCTGATCCTGGGAGGCAAAGTTTGCAGCGAGCTGAGGTCAGGTCACTGCACTCCAGCCTGGGTGACAGAGTGAGACCCTGTCTCAAAAAACAAACAAACAAAATAAAACAAAAACAAAAAAAGAGGATACTTGTTAATCACAACAAAATAAAGCTTTTTACCAAATTTCTATGGTTTGTATGTTTCGGGTTATATTCCCAATTTGGTCCCAGTATTGCAGCGAAGGCCCCGGGGGCAGGGAAGAGGTATAGGGGTGCTTGGCAGATAATCGAGTCCTATCACCTTCACCTCCTTTCCCGACACCCAGGATGTACTCATTTATTCCTTCTCCTATGTCCCAATTCCTCCAGCCCCAGGAAGGACACAGGGAGCTCAGTACAGATTTAGAGATTTGGAACCTCAGAGCCGGAGGCTGGCTCCCAGTGAGCGGCTAGCCCATGGGTCTCAAACTCAGATGCCCCAGGGGCCAGGCAGAGGCTGCAAATGAGCAAAGCAGGTTGGTAAGGACTGTGAGGAACTGGAGAGCCACCCATCAGCCCCAGCTGACTGCTACCATGTGCAAATAAATGCAGGCCCTGTGTGACCAGATTCAACTTTTCCAAGACAAACCAGAAATCCAGATTTCTATGTAATTTGCAAAAGTTGGCAACTGATTCTCGTCTTTAAAAAAACCACTGAGCAGACCAAACAAAACATTCTGCTGCTCAGTTTGTAACCCCTGTTTCTGGTTCAGCCTCTGCTTTTGCAGACAGGGACTGAAGCCTGGTGGGGCTGGGGGACGGGACCCTGGACACCCTTAGTGGCTGGGCTCGCTCCAGAGGCCCCCTGGTCTCCCACCTCCTTGAGCCTCTCCCATATCCAGCCTGGGCTGTTAGATGTTCTCCTCCCTCCCCATCTCCGGCAGGCACCCCGACAGCTTCACCAGGGAGAAGGGAATCATCAGGTGTGCGGAATGACAACCAGAAACATGGCTGCTGCAGGGAAGCAGGCATGAGTCACTGCCTCGCTCTCTTTTAAGAAGGAAAAAAAAGGCTGCCTCCTTAGAATTGTCACCCAGGCCCCCTCGGGGAGGCAGGTGGGTGGGGCTCTGAGACCTGGCAGTTTATTTCTGGGCCACGCCCCCTCCGGGGTAGGCCTTGGCTGGCACCAGGTGAGCAGGAGTGCCCTGGTTATGGGTGTGGCTCAGATGCCAGGCTCCCCACGGCTGTGGCCAGGGCAGAGAGCTCAGCGTGTTTGTTCAGTTATGACTTTAAAAAATAACACAGGGACTGTTTTATTAAAACGGCTGTGTTCCCAATCAACACGCTTCGATAGGACACTCAATTAGGGCAAGGTTTACAGAGAGGCAGATGCCCCCATGTAAACTGGCATCTTTCTCCCCAGTCGCCAGGTCCTCAGCTGGGCATGAGACGAATCCTTCTTTTTCAGCTCCCCCTGCACCTCTGAAGCTAGGGGAAGGGGCATTGGGGTGACAGGGACGCTGGCCGAGCACCTGTGGTGTGCCGGGCACTGGGCCTGGTGCTTCGATATACAGCCTCACTTACTCTTGACAGCCACCTTGTGAGGTCAGTGTAATCGGCTCCATTTTTTCAGGTGGGGAAACTGAGGCTCTGAGAGGAACTTGCCCACAGCCTGCTGCCTCAGGCCCCCTTGGACTGAGTGGGCTCTGGCAGTTGGGGAGTTAGCAGGCCAGCCCGGCCTCCCTCCCCAGCTGCCCTCCAGCTTCCATCTGGGAAGGGCTTTCCAGTCCACACCTCTCCTCTGTGCCAGGTCAATCTCAGGACCAAGGGTACTGGGGGCTGCCGGGGGGGGGGGGGCTTGTAACCTCAAGCCAGAGGCCAGTGAAGTAAGGGGAAGCTACGTGCAAGGTAGTGTATGGGTGCGCGTGTATGTGGGTGGCTGTACACCTGGGCATTTAATCTGCAGAGGTCACATGCCCACCTCTGGGCGCCTGCTACTTACTTGCCTGCCTTGCTGTTAAGTACTTTCCAGGTCTTCCTCGAAGGCCCTGATTTTACTCCTTATTCAGGGAGGGTGGGGTGGTTTGGTCTCAGGCACTCCCTCTGTTAGGGGCCTGGTGGGCTCCCTATGGGCTGAGCAGGGCAGACTCCACCCTGGAACACCTCAGACAGGCCCAAGCTGAAATGGGGATAGCCCTGGGGGACATTCAGGGCCTCACCCGACTATTACCCTTTCCTGCTCCTGGCCGCCCCCTCCCTGACGATGGTGATACTTTCATTGCCATAGACCTTCCTCTGTGCGACATGGTGTGAGAGGTTTTTCCTAGATGGTGGCCCCATCTGATCCTCCAAGACCCCCATATATAGTAGGCAGCCTCGTCGTTTTTCAGATGAGAAAGCTGAGGCACAGTGACTGTAAGCAGCTTGCCAGCATCACAGAGTACAGGAGAAAGCAGGGATTTGAGCCCAGACATGACTCCAGAGAATGTTCTCACCAAGAATACAAGCTTTGGCTGCCCGCCTTGGCCCAAACTCAAGCCTCACCTCCTCCACGAAGCACACCCTGACTGCCCCTGCTGGCTCTGAACTGCCCCAGGTGCAGCTGTCTCTCCCTTGCAGGGCGGCTGGCTTGGCCATCCTCCTCTCAGAGCTTGCAGATGGGCCACAGGGTAGAGGAAGTACCCGGAAGAGGTCAAGTGAGCTTGGCTTTGGGGAGCTGGAGAGGACGGGACAGAGTCTAATTTGCTGTATCCTTTACAGACAAAAAACGGAGGCCCGCAGATGGGGAGTACTGGCCTAGGGGTGCACAGTCAGTGAGGGGGTGAAGCTGGACTCCAGCCTCGAGTCCAGCGCTCTTTCTTCTGTACCAACTTGTTGCATTGGTTTTATTTCAGAGACAGGCCAAGAGGCATGATGGGGGAGAGGGCAGAAGGGAACCTGGCTAAGACCCCTTTTCCTCTCCTTGCTTCTAACCCTCTAACCATGCAGGCTTGCCATTTTCCACCTCCCTCCCATCCTTCGCCTTCCCACCATTAAAAAAAAAATTGGGAGGCAAGGGAGGGGCGAGCCGTTGACTTAAATGTTTAAATTAGCCTCACTTTGCTGAAAGCTGGGTGTCAGGATAAATCCAGTCCTGCAGTGTCATATATCTTTTCCTGAGTGGGAAGTTGGCAAATAAATGAATGCTCTTCATATATTATTATGGCCTGACACAGCCGAGGCAGGGAAAGACAGCCCACGGTGATTAACGAGCAGGTTTGGGGTTAATGAGCCGGAGTTTGGGCTCCTTATGGGGGGCCTGTGCCTGGCGCCTGGGCCGGGGTACGGGGCTGAGCCCCTGTTCGGGGTTGTTCCAGCCAGCCCTTGCTTAAGCTAGGAGGCCTATGGTACCTTGCCTTCTCCTCCTCTTCCATCTGTCCTTTACGGCGACACCCTGCCCGGCTGGCTCTCTTTGCCCTGTCCCCCACACCCTGTCTCCTCTTCTCTGGAGACTTCAAGTGACATTTCTGAGGTTCATGGTCCATGGAGGGAATAGAACCCTGCAAGGAAAAACCGTGAGACCTTGACATCTACTTGGTATTAATATTTTAGATTAAAAGACACCTTAACTTGGTCTTCACGGTATCCACATAGACCAATGAAGGAACTGAGGCACAAAGATGAAAGGTGATCCCTCTGTCTGTGGGGGTCCAGCCTCCGCCTCTGTGGTGTCCCACAGCCACCTCAGTATTGCTCTGGCTGAGTGGAACCCCCAGAGGATGCTGGAGTCAGCAGCCCCTGTGCATGGTCAGTGCCTGACGAGTCCAGCCCTGGCCACTCTTGTTCTGGGGACTCAGATACTCTGTCCTGTCAGAGCATAGCCTTAGGCTCCTGCGGCAGATTGCCCAAGAAATCGTGTCTCAGAGACATCAGAGTCTAAAACGTCAAACCAAGATGATCCCTGAGGAGCTGGAGAGGCTTCCTGGAGGAGGTGGCCTTTGAATCAGGGACACTGGCGGGGAGGGGAAGGCAGGGTGGCTTGGCCAAGGAGGGGAGCAGTTAGGGCCCCCAGCATGTAACCTTGCCCAAGGACTGTGGGTCCTTCCCAGGTGTGGGCTTCATTTCCCTGGTGCCCCTCTCTCGCACCGAGACTGTAGGGGCTGGAGGTATGGGTGGGGGAACCGGCACAGCAGAGGTGGGGGCGCTTCCCTGGGGCTGAGCTCCAAGGTGTCCCTGAGGGATGAGTGTGTGAGCATGGAGTCTGTGTGTGACATGGTGCACACTGGCATTGGGGGGCAGTGGAGTATGGGGGTGAGGACATTCAGTACCCTCTAGGGAGGTGGAGTGGGTGGCATGGGGGTGCAGGGTCATTCCCCTGCATGCATTTTCCTAAAGTGACACCTTTACAGTCATCTTTCAGGTTAGCGTGTCGATGATGTTCTCAACACTGTGAAGGAAATGTGCAGAAGTAATTGAAAGCCAGACGGTTAGATGCCAGATGCGGGGGAAATGGTCACGTTCACTCCCTCACCAGCCAGGGCTGCTGAGCCTGGGCTCCCGCCTCCGGTCTGGCCCTCCCATGATGGCATGTGTGTGTATGTTTACGGTACCTTGTGTGCAGGAGTGTGTGTGTGTGTGTCATTGTATGTCAGTGAGTGTATTGTGGAACCGTGTGTGAGCACGTTTGTGAGTGTGTCACTGTGTTTTGGTGTGTATAGGTCTGAGAATGCATGCTTGATTATGTCGTTCTGTCAGTGCTGTGTGTGGACATGCTTTTGACTGTGGGGTGTCAAAATGGCCGAGTCTTTGGGCCCAGGCTTCCTCCTGGACCTTAATGACAGTTATGGGCTCCATGACTGTAAAGCATTGCCAAGTGTCATGGGTCGTTTGCTGCGATCACACAAGGAGGGATGCAGAGATCAGGACCCCCCAGGGAAGAAGGTAGGCTGGGTGGGTCAGGGCCTTGCCTGGGCCTGGCTGGCCTGTCTGCGTGTACCTGGACCCATGCCCTCCCTGTCGCTGAGGCTTTGCCTCTCCAGCCCTGCCCTAGCCCGGCCCCAATACCCAGCCCCCACCACTTCCCACCCGCAAGCCTTTGCTGGGCCACTCTGTCCAGACAGGATGGGGTGGAGACCCTGCTCCCACCGAGCAGTCAGGGTGAAGAACTTGGGGAGCAGTTAAATGTTAAACTACTTTGGGCTGGATCAGGCTTTGGAAGATTGAAAGGGAATTTAGCTTTGTTGGGGGGGGGGAACAAGGAGGAAACAGCAAGGGCAGCTGTGTGGCATCAGGAAGGAGGGAGGATCGTGGGGGAGATAGGGAGGCAGCCAGTGGAGCAGGGCCCCTGACAAAGGTGAGGAGCTGGAGGTGGCCGCAGAAGTCTGACACATAGTAGATGCCCAGGAAATACCTGAAATGCAGCCGGGGGTCCTGTTATGGAGTTTTCCTTGTGACCTTGGGAAGGTGTTAACCAGAAAGTGTGACTGTAACATCACGGATGATAGCAGCTGTTTCCTAAGCCCCTACAGCTCGGGCAGCACTGTGCCCACCACTCTACTCACGTTAGCCCATTGTATTATTTCATTTTACAGATAAAGACATGGGGGCTCAGGGAGGCGGTCACCTACCCAAGGTGATAGCACACATCAGTGCTGGTCCCAGGATTCAATTCCAGGTCTGACTGCAGAGCCTGTGCTGTGCCTGTGCCTCGGTTTCCTCATTTCTGCCATGAGGGCCTGGAAGAGAGGACTTCATATTTGGCCTGCTTTAACGCTGGAGGCTGCTCATCCCAGAGTTCCCTCTTCAGAGTAGGACTCTGTGCTTGGCCGGGGGAGCTTCCTCCTTCACCATCAGATCCCTGGGACCACCTCCCTTCCCCAGGCCAGCGTGGGGCCAGGTCTGGGATGGGCAGGGGTGGAGGACGGAGAGCCTTTTGGAGGAAGGGGCGTTGCCTCGCTCCTGAAGGAAACTGGGTGGGACCTGGCTTTGCTCCAGTTTGGTCCTAGAAGGAGGGCCTTGGCCTCAAGGGACTTGTGCGTCCATCTGTGGCTTGTTCTCCTTCCCTACAGACGTGGCTGGCAGGGGAGAAGCCATGCCTTTTGTGTGCACAGCCCCCGGATAAATCAAAAAACGTCTCACCTGCATTACCTGCCTCAAGCTTCACAACAACCTTGGGAGCTAGAGACCACCAGGGCCCATCTTATAGGCAAAGACACTGAGTTTCATGAAACTCTGTAGAATTTCCCAGGGTCTTCAGTGACTGAGGGCAGAGCAGGGCTGGGCCATCTTCTGCCTACCGGACCTACCCTCACCGTGGCCCTCTGACAGGCCAGGGCAGGGAGGGTGCACTGTGGGGCACAAAGGGCAGCCCTGACTTCTGAGGAGGTTGCCAGAGGCAGGGCCTGGGGCTGGAGGGGCCACTCTGCAGGCTCTTCCTTCTCAGAGCCCCACCCCAGAACCCCCAGCACAGCCTAGGCTGGGACTGACACCCGCAGCGCACTCCAGAGGCAGCTGTGCTGAGCTGGGTGGAGCGTCCCGTCGCCCTGTCCCTGGGAGGCGGGCGTGCCTAATGAATTAATGAATGTTGGCAAAGCACTTGGAGATCTGCGGCTGAAAGGTGCTCAATACATGCAAATCAGAATGATTGTTATTACCCATAATTATGGAGTTTCTGCCAGAGAAATTATTCAGAAGCGGACGGTGGCTGGGCCAGCACAGGGTTCTGCCAAGATCTGCTCCTCAAGAATGGGGGAATCTGTCTTCCTTTCCTCCCTTCTTTTCCTCCCCTCCTTCCCCTCCCCTCCCTCCTCCCCCTCCTCTCTCCCTCCCTCCCTCCCTTCTCCCCCCTCCTTTCTCCCTCCCTCTCTTCCTTCCCCCACCTCTTGCCTTCCCCTTCCCCCCACTCCCTCCCTCCTTTCCTCTTTTCCATCCTCTCTCTCTCCTTCTCCCTCTCTCTCCCTTCATCCCCACTCTTTCCCATCCTCCTCTTCCCTTTTCCTCCTTTTCTTCCCCATCCCTGCTCCCACTCCCTCTCTCAGCTCTGGGCCTGTTCCTGCTTGTCTACAACAAATGCCTCTTTGTCTCGTCTCTGATGAAGACAGGCACGTGGCATGGTTTGGAGAAGGAGAAGACTGGACAGTAGGTTCTCACACACTGGAAGTGGGAAGGACCCAGCAGCTGAGCCTCACTTTTTCCCTCTGTTAAATGGGTGCACAAGGGGTGCCCTCCTTCTTTGGGTGAGTGGTGATGCCCAGGAGGACACTCTGAGTTGCAAGCTTCATGCCTGCAAGGCTCTGCATACTTGTTTAGGTAAACATTGTGTGTGTTTGTGTGTGCACACTTGGTGTGCATGCCTCCAGGCGCCTCCTCCCTCAGACCGTGTTCTCAGTATGGCTGTGTGTCTTTGGTTGGTTTCCTGATGGCCGAGGCCGACCCTCCTCCACCAGACTGAGCGAGCAGCCCCATGCTGAGTCCTTGGCAGTGTCCACAAACAGCAATCCAAATCAACTCTCTCTCAGCTGCACCCTGCATCCCTCACCCTACCCCCCAGTCTTCTGTCTCCATGGCGATGTTCATCTTTTGTGCCCACCAGCCCCAGGGAGGGCGGCTCCCAGATTCAGCACCACGAACAGCGCCTGGCTCAGCGCGGCCCACAACGGCTCCTCCCAGCTGAACACAGCCTCCACAGGTCATTCTGCCCCAAGCCCGGCTTCCACAGCCAGACACCAAGGCCAAGAGAATGCCAGTGACTTATCCAAGGGCCCACAGAAGCTTAGCTTTAGAGCTGAACTACAGCCCTGGTCTCTGAACTATTGCATCACAAGGAGGCTTTAGAAGGACTTCTAGCGTTCAGTCAGCAAACACTGGGCAAACACCTACTGTGTGTCTGCCTCTATACCAGGATCGGTGATGGAGGAGAGTTGGAGGCAGGCAGGTCTCTGTTCTCTCCAGCACGTGGGACCCACCAAACGGTAGCCACAGCCACAACAACAGCGAGAGAACCGGGCATGGCAAATATGACTACTGTGTGCTTGATTCTGTGGTGTCTGTGAGAAGTCCTTGAGAGACGTGAGGCAAAGCAGGTCCCTGTAGGATGGAACAGTCAGGAAGGCTGCTTGGAGGAAGTGGCACCAAGCCTGGAGAGGCAGAAAGAGGGGGGAAACTGGCTGCGGAAGAGGGGCTGGAATGAAGCTGGCCTGTGTGTGGTTGATGGTGAGAAGTCCATCCAATGGGCTCAGAGCAGCTGGCGGCAGTGAGCCTGGGAAAGTCTGCAGTGCCCCATGAGGGGCTGGGCTCTGTCCTGTGGGCTCACGGGAAGGTTGAGCAGCGCAGGGACACAGTGGGACTCCCCCTCTGCTCTCCAGTGCTGCAGCCTGCTCTGGTATCAGAATCCCGGCCCCTACCTCTCCCTCCCTCCCTTACCTGGGGTTGGCTGATTCCATCTGGAAGCGACAATAGGCTGTGGCTGTCTACAGGGCCTTTGTGCCTTATCGCCCAGCCTGTAATCTTTCCATCCAACACAGGCTCCTTTCTTTTCCTTGGCATTTGTCAAAAAGCTGGGACAGAGCCCCAGCCCTGTGGGGGAGGCCGGGATGGAGAAGGCCTCTTGCTGCCCAGCGATTTGCGTTGCTTTTGCTAGCTGCCTGAGCGGGTTTGCCGGCCACCATGGGGCTGTGTTTGGCTTTGGATAATGAAATAATGTCTTCGCCGAGGAAAGGAGAAAGCCTCTGCTCATTAGCTCAGCTGCCTACTTTTAGGACAAAAGTCTTTACTGTTAGGCTCCCGGTGCTGGCTGAGTGGTGGGGCTTTGCAGGGAGCCAATGGGGTGGGCAGTCCACCTTGGGGCGACAGTGGGAGGGTGACAGGGGCTGGGGCAGGCAGTGCCGACACTTTCCAGGGACGCCATCTCCTTGGCCTTCTGAACCCCAGCAGCGTTTTCCTGGCACAGGCACAGCATGGGGTGAGGAAAGGACTTGGGATCACGTAGATCCCGGTTCTGTCCCCAGCCCTGCCACTTGCAGGCCTCGTGGCCTTGGGCAAGACACAGCTGACTCTCTGGGTTTTGAGTCACCTCCTCTGAAGAAGGAGGTATGGTCACATGTGAGAGGGCCGCTGCTGGGCTTGGCGAGATGATGGAGCAAAGCAGCTGGCATGCAGCGTGGACTTAGGAAATTTGGGCACCCGGCATGCAGCGTGGACTTGGGAATGCGGGCACCCGGCACGCAGCGTGGACTTAGGAAATGCGGGCACCCGGCACACAGCATGGACTTAGGAAATGCGGGCGGCCTCATATTCACCACTTAGGATCACAGCCTTACCTGGCTATTGGCCCAGGTCTTGTTCATCTAAAGGTCAAAATCCAGCTGTCTGACCCCGTAGAAGGGTGAGATCTTCTTCCCTGACTTCTCCCAGAGATTGGGAAGCAGTGGGGCCAGTTGAATGGCTGGATCCAAAGGCAAAAGCATTTGAAGTGCTCCTTCCCCCTACAGTTTAGGCCCTGGGGCTAGTGGGAAGGAACTGAAGATCAGGCCAAGTGATCAGAGGAGGGAAGGCCGGGATGGAAAGGCCTGAAGCACTTCCCCCTCCTCCAGGAAGCCCTCCAGGGATCGGCTGGAGGTGCTCTTTCTCTGGGTCGCCCCTATACCATAGACTTTCACCATGTTCTTCCCAGGGCATTGTCCCCACTGTCACAGGTCTTATGCTCACTCCCATCTCTGTGAAACCTTCCGGTGTTCTAAACTTCTCACACCTGTGACTCGTGGACCCTACGGGGGAGATGGGTAGTAGTAGGAGCAGTAGTCATGGTGGTAAAGGTAATAATCCTAAAAGCAGCCAGCCTTGCTGAGGACTTACCATGAGCCAGGCACGGGTCAAGGCACCCTGCAAGGATCACTCCCTTACTTTTGGTAGACAGGGTTGGATTGACTCCCATTTTACAGAGAAGAAAGCTGAGGCCTGAATGGCAGAAGGACCTCTTGAGGGTATAGCATGAGTAAAGGCAGAGATTTGCACTTGGGCTCACACCTGGCTGAGGTCCGTTTAGGTTGACCATCACCCATGATGTGCCTGCTGTGCGCCCCGCCCCGGACACAGAGAGATGGTACATGCTCAGGCCCTGCAGCAGGTTACAGTCCTCGGAACACCCTCCACGCAGCCCCTGTCCTGCCTGACTCCTCCTCGCCCCAACTCAGAGCGGGCAGCTGTATCTTCCCACTGGACTGGCCCCGCCTCTCACTCTGGGGTCCCTTCAGTGTAGACTCCACAGGCAGAGGCTCCAGTCCCATTGGCCAAAGTATTTCTGGCGCTTACCAGGTCCTGGCACATAGTAGGGGCTCACCTAATACTTATTTGGTGGTGAAATAAATGCCATTTTGGGGTTCAAATGAGAAGATGTATCTGAAGTACTTGGCACTCAACCAAATATTTATTGAGTGAAAAAATATCCTTGGGGGGGAAAGAAGGAGGTGCAGGTGTTAAGTGCCTGGCTCACGGTAGGCTCAGCACAGGAGAACGGCTGCAGCCGTAATTGCTGGCATCCATTCTTCTGGAAGGGGTTGGGTGGATGGACCAGAAGCAGGCCCGGGAGGCAGGAGAGAGACGTGGGGGAGAAGTAGGCAGGTGCCGCCGGAACTCCCAGGAAGAGGCGACAGCAGGGCGGAGGCTGGTTGGCAGCTGGGGGCCCTGACACCTACTCCGTGTGGAGCTGGGGACCGGGCGCGTGCGTGTGTGCACGCGTGTGGGCGGCTGTGTGTAAAACAAATAACTGGAAAATGAATTTAATTATAAGGCACTTTTAATAGTTATTTATATTTAATCCTGCTAATTCTGCTTCTCGTGTAGCCAAACTGTAATGCTATTCTTCTTACTCATTTGCTAGTGAGAGTGGGGGGAGGAAGGGAGCGGGAGGCGGCCTCGAGGGAGGGCAGCAGGTGTCCTCTGACCCTGGGGTGCTCAGGGGTGGATGCTGAGGGCAGTGAGGAAGGGGCCACTGGCAAGGCGGTCTTGGGGGGGCATCCAGGATGCCGCCCCTGCTCTGACTCCAGGGCATGTGTTCACTCAGCCCCTGGGGAGGATGTGGGGGAGCCATGGAGGGAGACCCAGGTTCAAATCCATGCATCTTAACTTCACGCGCTCACTTTCTCTACCTGTAAGGTGCTATCACCACCGCCCACACACACTCGCCCTGAGAGCTGCTGGGAGGATTAACTTCGAGAGAGCGGGCCTACCCCACGGCAGCGGCTGGTCCAGAAAGGCCGGTTCAGCATCCTCCTTCCTCTCACCAAAGCAGGCTGCAGTCCAGCCTCTCCTGACACGCCCAACCAGCCCTCAGCTTATTGGCAGAGAAAAGATGATTGACTAACCTTATGGCCAATAACTGACTTCTGTGCCCTATTTCAGGATAACCCCTCAGGCAGAGCTGGAGGGCTGGGTTGGATTGAAAGGTGGTCTGGTGGCGGGAGTGGCTTCACCGGGCAGCAGGGAGCAGTCCACGCAGCAGCCATGGGAGTGGGCAAGGGGACAACACATTCCTAAGAAGAGTCCACAGTGTGGCCCAACATGGTGGCTTTGGAGGAAGGAGGTCAGGAGTTGGAGACCCAGACCCGCTGAGCTATGGAGACTCTGGGAAACTGGCAGCTCCTGCTGAGTCTCTCTTGTTTACTTACCTGGGCTGTGAGGCCAGGATGTGAGGGACTGAGGCAATGAAACCAGGGGAAGAGCTTCAGGCAGGTTCAAGGCCTGGAGGTGGGGCTGGCGGGGGAGGTGGGGGATGGCATTGGGCTTGTTTTCTGACAGTTTTTCCTGTGGCTGGGATGAAGGCAGGGGCCTTAGAATAGCTTGGAGTGGAGTAGGTAGGTGATGCTGGGCTCAGACCTCTCTCTAGGGACCCCATAGAAATTGGGCTAGGGGGCCCGGTGCAGTGGCTCACGCCGGTAATCCCAGCACTTTGGGAGGCTGAGGCAGGTGGATTACCTGAGGTCAGAAGTTCAAGACCAGCCTGGCTAACATGGTGCAATGTCGTCCCTACTAAAAATGCAAAAATTAGCCGGGCATGATGGCGCACGCTTATTATCTCAGGTACTCGGGAGGTTGAGGCAGAAGAACTGCTGGAACCCAGGAGGTGGATGCACTCCAGTCTGGGAGACAGAGCGAGACTCCAAAAAAAGAAAGAAAGGAAAGAAGGAAGAAAAGAAAGGAAGAAAGAAAGAGAAAAAGAAGGAAAGAAAAAGAAAGAAGAAAAGAAAAGAAAAGGAAGGAAGGAAAGAGAAAGAAAGAGGGGGGGAAAGAAAGAAAAGAAAGGAAGGAAGGAAGGAAAGAAAGAAAAAGGAAGGAAGGAAGAAAGAAAGAAGAAAGAAATTGGACTGGGGGCCAGGCACCGTGGCTCTTACCTGTATTCCCAGCACTTCAAGAGGCTAAGGCAAGAGGATTGCTTGAAGCCAGGAGTTCAAGACCAGCCTGGTCAACAAAGCAAACCTCTGTCTCTCCCCATCACTGCCCCCCAATAAAAGAAAGAAAAGAAAAAAGAAAAGAAAAAATGAAATTTGGCTGAAACTAGGGTCCATGACCTCTTCCGGGAGCAGGGTTGAGAGGAGGAATGGGTAGGGACCCGCCTTCCTCCACGTGTTGGTTCTTCCCATGTTGTCCGGGTCCTGACCACTACGCTGGGGCCACCTCAGGGTTCCTGGGCCTTCCCTGGCGGGCGAGGCTCTGCAGGGCATCAAAGGGGTTGACCGTGCCCAGAGGCTATCCTGAGGGCGGACCCTGAGCCAGGCTCTGTGCTGGGCTTCTTCCAGAGTTTCTCTCATGGAATCCCTGCAGTGATGCTGCAAGGTGGGTGATACTCTTCCCATTTTATAGATGGGGAAACTGAGACTCAGGGACGTTGAGAGACATGATTAGAGTTTGGGTCATCTGACTCCAAAGATAGTTCCTTTGCCCACTGGCAAACTTTGCCCAAGGGGAGGAGGATGATGGCATAGTCAGAGTGTGGGGTGAAGGCACTGCCCTCTTAGGAACAGCTCAGAGAGTATGGTTCTGAGAAGGTTTCCAGTCCTGATGTTCACACCCCCAGGGGCCCAGCAGTGGTCACTCTGAGGCCCTTCAGGCCAGCTGGTGTGGCCAGCATCTTAACCTGCTGGAGAAGGTGCCTGAAAGGGGCAACCGCAGTCCCTGTTTAGAGTCATGTGAAAGAAGAAAGGTTGGTTTTGGGCTCTGCAGCACCGAGGTTCAAATCTTGGCTCTGCCACTCCCTGGCTGTGCGCCCTTCGGCCAGCACCTGACCCCTGAGCCTCAGCATGGCCACTGCTGTCTGGCACGCAGTGCACGCATGGTACCACCCACCCACCCTCCTCCTCCTGCCTCCTTCCTCCGCTGACATGTGGAGGTAGGTAATGACTGGGTACGATTCTCTCTGGGATAGTTTCACTTTAATAAGAGACTTTAATGCCTCCGAACCCCAGTGGAACAATGTTTCCCTTTAATGGTGACATTTCAGGCGTGGTGACAGCCGTGGGGAGATGCTGGAGGTGGGGGCCCGCCTGGCTCTGCGTTGATGCAGCCTCCTGCTCTGGCCCTTCTCCCAGTCCCCTCCCCCGGGCTCCCGCTGCTCTCTTGCAGGCAGGTCAGTGTTTCGTTAGTTTGATTGAGGGATCTGTTCTGAGTGTGCTCACTCCGCAGCTCGTAGAAACCCAGCCTGGGAACTGGCGGGCATTCTGACGCAGACAGGGCCAGCCTGACCTCTGTTCTTCTAGGCAGTGAGAGGTTACAGCAAAAGTAATGAACCGGCTTGCAGGGGGGAGTGATTGACCCGCCTGTGGGAAACCTGGAGGCCTGGTCCCAGGGAAGAGACTCTGGGCATGCCCAGCTGAGCGTGATGGATCTTATCTGTTCGTTAAGACAGCACCCACCCCACCCGCAGGACCTGTCTGCACTCCAGAGGACTCCCAATGTCCCCTCATCTGCTCAGTGCTGCCAGAAATGCTCCCAAGCCCTGGCTGTGTTGCCAGGGTGGAGGAGGAGATGTGGCCCCCTGCTAGGCCTGGGCGGGGAGCCGAGGGACAGAGGATCGGAGCTGTGGAGGAAGCAGTCCTGGGGTGGTCAGGTATTCTTAGCAGACTCAGCAGAGCTAAAGGCAGGGAGGGTGTGAAGAGGTCCCGAGGGAGAGGTCCATGGACCGGCCCTAGGGGCCTGCGTTCTAGTCCAGGTTTTGCAGCTGATGCCTGTGTGACTGAGGGTAACTCCCTGCCCTCTCCTGGCCTAAATTTTCCCATCTGTCCAATGGGGGTTTTGGTCTAGGCCAGCTGATCTCCGGCCCCCTTCAGCACCCTCCGTCCCCGGAAGTAGGGGGTGGTCTCTGGAGCCGAAGGAGCTGGAGAGGGGTGGAGGCAGATGTACGTGCTGCCGTGCGCTGTGGCCAGCACACTCATTAAGCTCTGTAAGATGGATACACCCCCTAGTTCACCTGGCACACGAGCCTCTGGATTTATTTCTTCCTGAATGTTGCCATCCATCATGCTAGCTTTGCTGCCAGTGGTGCGGCTGGCGCCTGCCTGAGCTCCTGCAGGGTAGGGTGCCTTGTTATCCTCCAGGCAGGGCTCCTTGCCCCCACCCCCCATCCCTGCTCCTGCACCTGACCACCACCCTTCAACTTGTGTGGCATGGGGGCAGTTCTCCCCCCTTCAGTCTGCTCCAGTCCCCAGCCAGACTACAGGTGCAGGGTGCTCTAAGGGATACTGGGGCAATCAGGGCTGGCTTCTTGAAGGAGGTGGCAGTACTGGCTTTGGACCTAAAAATGTATCTAGGCAGGAAGTGGACAGATGGAAAGAAGACTAAGTGCTTTCGGTACT
The DNA here is from genome assembly GCA_036589455.1 of Ateles fusciceps. NCBI lineage: Eukaryota > Metazoa > Chordata > Mammalia > Primates > Atelidae > Ateles > Ateles fusciceps. Next base: position 1,923,714 of record JAZHEH010003038.1, on the reverse strand, counting down.
GGCGTTGAGGGAGGGATGGAATTGATGGAACAAAGTGAGGGAGGCCGCATGCTTATGCTCAGGTTGCTCATGAAAGGTGCTCAAACAGCAGTGTTTGTTGACTGACTAATTGATCCTGCCCACAGTTCTTTTTTGTCTTGAGCCAGGGTCTTGCTCTGTCTCCCAGGCTAGAGTGCAGTGGCATGAACACAGCTCACTGCAACCTGGACCTCCTAGGCTCAGGCAATCCTCCTGCCGCAGCCTCCTGTGTAGCTGGGACCACAGGTGCATGCCACCGTGCCCAGATAATTTTTTGAGTTTTTTGTAGAGACGGGGTTTCACTTTGTTGCCCAGGCTGGTCTCGAACTCCTGGGCGGCCTCCTAAAGTGCTGGGATTGCAGATGTGAGCCACTGTGCCCAGCTCCTAGTTCTTATAATTTCCTGTTTTTTCAGACTCGGGTGCTCTTTACCCCCTCCTAAGCGTCACAGGAACTATTCGGTGAGCCCACCCCCGCCTCCACCACACAGTCCCCCACAGCGTCCGTCTGTCTAGAGGCATGAGGAATATGGCACATTTTGCCCGATCTTGGACAAGCCCCTTCCTCTCTTGAGCCTAGGTTTCCATGTCTGTGAAATAAAGATGGCTGATCTTGCCTGCCAGGGTCGTGAGGAAGAGGCAAGCAGTTGTATATGAGGTGAGCGGCACAGGACCTCGTTCCCGGCAGGGTCCCAGTGCACGTGGGTCTCCTCCTTTATCCTGAAAAAGACCTGCAGGTTTCACTGCAGAAAGGACATGTGAGGTGGTCTCCAGCGAATGAACAGAAGCTCAGTGGGCGGAGCCAGGTGAGGGTGGCAGTCGTTCTGGATTTCGGCAGGACACCTGGAATGGTGCTAAGGGTCTCTACTGGGGATAGCTGTTTTTTGTTTGTTTGTTTGTTTTTTTGACAGACTCTCACACTGTCTCCCAGACTGGAGTGCAGTGGCACAATCTTGACTCACTGCAACCTCCGCCTCCCAGGTTCAAGCGATTCTCGTGCCTCAGCCACCTGAGTAGCTGCGATTACAGCTGTGTACCACCATACAGGTTAATTTTGTTTTTTTCAAGTAGAGATGGGGTTTCACCATGTTGTCCAGGCCGGTCTCGAACTCCTGGCCTCAAGTGATCCACCCGCCTCGACCTTGCAAAGTGCTGGGATTACGGGCATGAGCCACTGCACACCAGTAGGGAACAGCGGTGGTGGAGGGTGAAACCCTCTGGAGCCAGGCTGTCCGGCTGCCATCCTGGCTGCACTCAGTAGCCCCGTGTGCCTGACTTTGGGCAAAGTACTGGACCTCTCTGTTTCGATTTCCTCCTCTGAAAAGGGGGAATAAATACTGATAGAACTGAGCTCACAGTGTCGTCATATTGATTAGATGAGTTTGTACATGTAAAGTTCAGAATAATGCTGACTACGTATTAACTGTTTAATACAAGTTGGCGGCTTTTGTCATTTTATTTTTTTATTTCGAGATAGGGTCTCACTTTGGTTGTCCAGGCTGGAGTGCCGTGGCGTGATCTCGGCTCAGTGCAGCCTCAATCTCCTGGGCTCGGGTGATTCTCCCACTTCAGCCTCCCGAGTAGCTGGGATTACGGATGGGCATGACCACGCCAGCTACCTTTTTGTATTTTCAGTAGAGGTGGGTTTCACCCTGCTCCCCAGACTGGTTCTGAACTCTTGGACTCAAGCAATCTGCCCACCTTAGCCTCCCAGAGTGCTGGGATTACAGGCGTGAGCCACTGCGCCAGGCTGGCTTTTGTTATTCTGACTGAGGGTCAGAGACGTCAGGGACTTGCTCATAGACACGCAGCTTGTGATGAAGGTTCAGGATCCAGGTCGATGCCTGTTCAATTGCAAAGCTCTGCTCTTTCCTCTGCTCCAGGCAGCCCTGGTGTCTGCCAGAGGCGCCTGATGTGCAGCCAGGGTCCAGGCCTCACGTGGGGAGAGGTTGAAGCAGGCTCTGCCACGGTGAGTTCTCTTCTGAGGCTCCTTAAGGGCAGGACTTTGTCTGTTTCACTCGCTTCCGTATCCACTGAGGAACCTCAGGGCCTGGCATATAATAGGTGCTCAGAAATACTTGTGGCTTGGCTAGATGGATCCATAAAGGCCGGGAGGGTTACCCGGTTCCTCCCAGGGCTCCTAGTGCTCACCGTGAGAGCCCCTCACACCTCCATCTTCTGTTCCAGATTGGGAAGACTCCTCCACCCCCACACTGGCTTTTGGCAGCACCCCCTTCAGCCTTTTGATGCCCACCCAGCTGCTGCCTCTCCCTAGGAGGCAAACCCTCAGCCTCCCTCCCGTATTCCCGGGTTCTCCCCGCTCGCTTGTTAACTCGAGAATAACTCCCCAGCCAGCCCTGAACCCGATGCTTTGCCTCTGCTTTTATATTGCAATGTAATTTGACTGTCTAAAGCTTCTTAAGAGAGAGAGAAAAGCAAAAGCATTCCCTACTCTGCCCAGAGTAGCTTTGATCTTCAGGAGGGATGGGGCAAAACCTCCTGACCCTCTTCGCACTGGGGGTCTTTGGAGCCTGTGTGTCCCTTTAAGAAGGGTACAGGGCACAGGCCTGAGGCCAGGGAGCCTGGGCTCTGAAAACTGTCCCCTCAAGAGTCTGTGCCCCTCTTAGCCCCTTGACTCCCCCCCCGATGGGGGAAGAGATTCCCTTTTACAGAGGACATAGTGGGCCCTGGAGCCCTCTGTCCCCTCTGCCCTGCCCCTGGGGACTGCTGGGTGCTTGTGCCAAGCAGAGTGGGGTGCCCAGTGAAGGTGTGCTGGAGGTGGGCGCAGGTGGATGAGGTGAGCGGAGGGGGGAAGGGCGCTGCCCACAAGTCCTCAGTGAGGCCTTCCTGGCAGGGTTGTCAGCAGAGTCAAGGCAGCATGGAGCCCGGGAGGGGCTCTTCTCCCGCCCCCCACCCTTCAGTCACCGCGTCTCTCCCACCTTCCTCACCAGGTTCTTCTCAATTTCTGAGAAGGTGAGGTTGGCGTTGGCTGGGGGCGCGGTGCACTGGCACCACTGCGGGTTCTCTCCATCCTCTCCCCCGCACCCCAAGCTTTCTTGGAGTATCGTGCACCAGCTGTGAGGGTAGACTCCTTGTGCCTGGGACTGCCAGGGCTGGCCCACACCTAGCTGCTGACAGTTCCTCCCCCTCCAGCTGTTTCTGTCTTACCCCTCCCGCCGGTCCCTGCCAAAGGTGAAGCTGGCCGTGCTCCCACTCTCCCTGGACAGCGCGCTACTCTTTGGAATTCGGTTCCCCTGACTGCCCCTGTGACACCAGCTCTCCAGCAGGCTGAAGAAAAGTTATGGTTTTGCAGAATATCCAGCTTTTTCTCGTTGTTAGCTGGGAGTGATGCTTTCCTGTGGCTTGTACATCCTGAACGAGGCAGAATCCCCCTGTCTCTGGCTCTTGTGGTTAACAGCTTTGGGTTCACCCAGATCTGGGTTCAAATTCTGCCTCCACCAGGTGTCTTAGGTGAGTCATCCCACCCCTGCGCCTTAGTTTCCCCTCTGGAGAGGGGACGCTGGTGCGCAGCTCAGTGAACGACTGGGAGGGAGGTGAGCTGATCTGCGGCACCTGGAAATGTTCAGGACGTGTGGCCATCAGGTGGCTCTGTGAGGCCCTGTTCACGGTGCCTCTGCCTCCCAGAGGCTGTGGGGGAGGAGGGCCAGGGAACAGCTCTGGCTGGGCTGGCCTGCAAGCTGGGGTGAGACCAGCCTGGGCTTTCTCACCTTCAGAGGCTTTGGAGGGAACGCTCTCCTCCACACATGTCCCCGGCAGCCTCTCTCACCCAGCCTGAGCTAGGCTTGTGGGGCTCAGCCAGGTCCATCAGCTCCCTGGGAGCAGCCCCTCTGCCCAGCCTTTCATCTTACCAGTGCCTGGCAGAAGGCCCCACTGTGCTTGGATGGGTCCGTGGAGCTTCTGGGTGCAGAGGGTGATGCTCAGCCCCTTTGCCTGGCATTGGAGGCGCTCCCCCTTTGTGGACGGCCCAAGCACCCCTCTGCCCCTCTCCCCTGCCCATCTCTGTCCCTCCATCTGAACCCAGGCTTCCTCTCAGCCCCCTCCTCTCTGGTTTTAGCTGAGGTCTTGGGAAGCCTCGTGTTTCGACATTCTAGGTGAGAACATTCTAGGCGAGGCTTTCTGGGTGCGTGTGGGGACCTGGGCCTCTTCGGCCCGCAGAAGCAAGGCCGGGCTGGTTGCACGAAGCTTCCTTTACCTCCAGCCGTACCTGATGCCCACAGAGCCCGCAGCCTCAGGGGACTGCACTGGGGAAGCTGAGGCGGGAAGCCACTTGTCTGCGGAACCACAAGGTCAAGCTGTTCTGTTTCTCACTGGCAGTAGTGGGCCCTGGGGGAGGGCGGCTGGCCGTGGCATCGTCTGTGGGGTCTGTGGGCTGCCCCTCCTGGGTGGCCAGGCCCCGTTTCCAGGGCTGCTCTTGGAGATGCTGGGGCCTAGGCTCCTGAGGACCCCAGGGACGGGTGGCCAGGGGCCTTCCTGGGAAAGAGCCCTGGCCTCTGGGGCATCCTGTAAAGGTGGCCAGGGTGGGGGGTCCTCAAAGGCAGAAGACAGAAAACCTGAGACTGGCCAGGGTAGGTTCCAGGAGTTTCCCAGCCTCTCAGGACAGTGTAACGTGGGTGGGGCAAGGGTTGCTTCCTTAAAGGCTCAGGCTTGGGGTGCTGACTCGTGTTCCCAGGAGCTCAGCCAGGCCAGAAGCTTAGAGGGCAAAGAAGCCAATCTAGAGGGGGCACCTCTGGGGCTTTCTGCAGGGTGGTCCCTGCTGAGAGTGCAAGCCCAGCCAATATCTCCTTCCTGGAGAAGCACTTCAGGTGTCTCTTGCCCACCTAGCCCAGGTTTGGACTCCTCCTCCAGGCTCCTGGTTCCCTTCCTTGGCCACATGGTATGGTAGCTGCCTGACTTCTGGTGTCTGAGCTCTTCTGGGGCAAGGGTGGGGCTGGGGGCTTGGAGTGCCTGAGCCCCAGGAGATGGATGTGTGTGGACGATGACTGCGTAGGAACAGGAGGGAGCTGCTGTCACCTTTGGACAGCATCCCGCCTGCCACTGTTGCCAGGCCGGGCCGCAGAGCTCGGCGGAAGCACTGCCTTCTGGGAGCCTCAGCTTCTCTTTCCCTCCAGCCCGCACTGACTGGAGTCCAAACCTCCAGAGGGTGTTTCCAGTTGCTCTCTTCCGCTTGACACATACCCTTGGCTGTGAGTGGGGCACCAGGTACGCAGAGGCCCCACAGCATGACCCGTGTGGGCAGGTGAGCCTGTAACATCCCGTAGCAGGCCGGCAGGGTCTGTGCCGGGTGGGGGAGGAGCACAAGCGTGGGACCACTGAGGCGACATTTGTGCTGCGTCTTGGAGGGAGAGGCTGGAGACAAGAGGGTGCTGGGGGCAGACATCAGGCTAGGAAAGGCCTTGAATGCTAGGCAAGTAATTTAGGGACCTGGCCGCTCTCTGCAGGCAGAGCACCAGGGGGAGAGGCTCTAATTGGATGGTGTGATCCTGGGAGCAGACCTCCACCCCCCATAATGCCTGGAGCCCTCCACCTACACCCTCTGCCTGGAGGTCTCATACTTGTTTTTCAGACCTCTGCTCCAAGGACACGTCCTCAGGGAAGCCCTCCCTGACTACACTGTCCAAGGACACTTCCTCGGGGAAGCCCTCCCTGACCACACTGTCCATGCTCTCAGGGCTCCATGGCCTTTCCTTTAAAGCCCTCATCCCAATGTGCCTCCCGCCCAAGTGTGGCCATTGATTAATGACTGCCTCTGCCACCAGGCTTTCCAGCCATTGAGGGCAGGAATCGGAAGGGTTTGGTGGTCCCCTGGGTCCCCTGCTCTCAGCCCAGTGCCTGGCACAGGATAGGTGCTCCATACATGCTGACTGAATATGTGAATGCGTGCAGGGCACAGAGCCCAGGAGCGGATGGCTGGAGGGGCTGCTGGCTGACGGGTGGCGGGAGGCACAGACCTCCAGGGAGCGGGGGCAGTGCCTCGGTCCCAGCCAGCGCTGTGCTCCCTTTGTGTGTCCTTAGGTGGCTCTTTAAAGAGCCACTTGCAGGAACAAAAGCTGTCTCTGGCAGCACCTCAGTGGGTGGGCTGGGCCTCCTGCTCCCCTTCTGAAATGCTTTGAGAATAGGTGAACTCAGCCAACTTGTCACCCCTAGGCTGGCTGGTGACTCTTGGGAGAGAGGACAGTCACAGTGGTGGGGGCTGGGGGAGGCAGGGTGATTCGTGGACCCAGCCCTGACCTTACCAAGATTATTTTTAAAACTGCAAGAGAAAAGGGATATTTTTAACCTTTGTTCCATCAAGGCATCCCAAGGGAAAAAGAAGGGGGAAGGGGGGGAGCTGGGGAGCTGGGGAGGGGCACAGGAGCAGGGCCAGGGACTTCTGAGGGAGGGGAAGCAGCCCCAGAGGCCCCCGAGGACTAGCTTTTGTCCCCAGCCCTTTTAAATTTTTTAAAAGCTCCAAACAGCAAGAGGGACAGTGGAGTTCATTATATCGAGTTATCTCCTCCGTTTCAGGCAAAGATCAATCTTCTCAGTCTTGCAGCTCCAAGGGGGGGAGGGGAAGAGAAAGAAAATGGGAGGCGAAAGGAAAAAACTCCCTGGACCAATTTCTGCCGCTAACACAATTACTGGGCTTCCTGGCAGCGGCGCCAGCTGTTGGCAGGCGTCCTGGCCCCCGCCAGTCACGCGCAGCTGCCAGCCGCCCCCAAGGCTCCCTCCTGAACGGGACAGGTTGGCAGGTGTGAGAGCCCCAGACCCCCTGGGGTTGAGGCTGCTGGGCCTGGCGTCCCAGGGAGGCTGGGGCCCCACTGCTGTCCAGCCTGCGCTGCTGCTCCAGCCGGCCGGGCCTCAGCCTCGCTCCCACCACCCTGCCTTTGCGGCGTGTCTTGCCCGATGGGCATGCCCTCTGGCTCCTGCCTGTATGGGAGGCAGTTGATGTAGGGAGTAAGACACAGGCTTTAGAGCTTGGTAGAGCTGGCTGTGCCCCTTCCTCCTCCCTCCCTCCCTCCCCTTCCTTCCTTCCTTCCTCCCTCCCTTCCTTCCTTCCTCCTATCCTTCCTTCCTTCCTCCCTCCCTCCCTCCCTCCTTCCTCCTCCCTCCCTTCCTTCCTTCCTCCCTCCCTCCTCCCTTCCTCCTATCCTCCTTCCTCCCTCCCTCCCTCCCTCCCTTCCTTCCTTCCTCCCTCCCTTCCTTCCTTCCTCCCTCCCTCCTTCCCTTCCTTCCTCCTCCCTCCCATCCTTCCTTCCTTCCTCCCTCCCTCCCTTCCTTCCTTCCTCCCTCCTTCCCTTCCTTCCTCCTATCCTTCCTTCCTTCCTCCCTCCCTCCCTCCCTTCCTTCCTTCCTCCCTCCTCCCTTCCTCCTCCCATCCTTCCTTCCTTCCTTCCTCCCTCCCATCCTTCCTTCCTTCCTCCCTCCCTCCCTCCCTTCCTTCCTCCCTCCCTCCCTCCCTTCTATCCTTCCTTCCTTCCTCCCTCCCATCCTTCCTTCCTTCCTCCCTCCCTCCCTCCTTCCTTCCTTCCTTCCTCCTATCCTCCTTCCTTCCCCCATCCTTCCTTCCTTCCTCCCTCCCTCCCTCCCTTCCTTCCTCCCTCCCTCCCTTCCTTCCTTCCTCCTATCCTTCCTTCCTTCCCCCCTCCCCATCCTTCCTTCCTTCCTCCCTCCCTCCCTCCCTCCCTTCCTCCCTCCCTCCCTTCCTTCCTCCCTCCCCATCCTTCCTCCCTCCCTCCCTCCCTTCCTTCCTCCTAACCTTCCTTCCTTCCTCCCTTCCTTCCTTCTTTCCTTCCTCCCATCCTTCCTTCCTTGTTTCCTTCCTCCCTCCCTTCCTTCTTTCCTTCCCCTCCCTTCCTCCCTCCCCTCCCTTCCTTCCTTCCTTCCTCCCATTCTTCCTTCTTTCCTTCCTCCCTTCCTTCCTTCCTTGTTTCTTTCCTCCCCTTCCTTCCTTTCCTTCCTCCCCATCCTTCCTTCCTTCTTTCCTTCCTTCCTTCTTTCCTTCCTCCTTCCCTCCCCTCCCCTCCCTTCCTTCTTTCCTTCAGCAAGTATGTATTGACTGTCTCCTGGGTGCATAGTGCAGAGGTGAATCCAGAGGTGGCCGTGGCCCTCCCTGCCTTATGGAGTTCATGTTGTAATGAGGCAGACAAGAAACAAGGCCACACATAAATAGGCAAGAAAATGCCAGGCGGGGGGAAATGCTAGCAAAATTGGGAGAGATTGGGGTACATGGTGGGCATCTTCCCCAGGGTGCCTGGGATGGTAAGAGGGCTCATTTGGATGGGATGGTAAAACGCCTGGGGAAGAACCTCAGCAGAAGGAGCAAGTGAGGTGAAGACCCTGAGACTGGCCACTGTGGGAGGGAGGCCGATTCTGGTGGAAGATGATTTCTGAGAGGTGGGCAGGGCCTCGGAGGCTTTGGAGAGAGTTCGGACTTGAGTCTGTGCCATGGGCTTATGGCAGGGTGTCTGCGGGGCCTGATTCTCACCACCATCGTTCTGCTGTGATAGTTTGGGGCTGGGGTGGAGGCAGAGAGCTGAGTGAGGGGAGGAGGCCGTTTCAGTGATTCAGGCAAGAGCTGGCCAGGGCGGGCAGAGGAGCGGGGGGAAGCAGTCAGGTTCTCGATGTGTTCTGGGGCAAACCTGACAGGGTGTGTTGATGGCTTGGGTATGGGCTGAGGGAGAGAGAGAGAAGTCGAGGCGGAGGGAGACGTAATTTGGGGATGAAAATGAAGAGTTCTGTTTTGGACAGGTGGGTTAGATGAGCAAGCAGAGATGATAAATAGGCCTCTGAACACGAGCTGGTGCTCAGGAGGGAGCTGAGGCTGGCGAGAGGGACCTGGGGGCACAGCAGGTGAAAGCTAAGGCGTGTGCAGATGGGATGGGAATGCAGAGGGGGCTCTGGAGAGCCCTGGGGCCTCAGATGCTTGGGGGAAAAGTTAGGTAACAGGGGGAGGGATGTGTAAAGGACACCCAGGTGAGGCCGAGTCCTGGAAACTCGGAGATAAAATGTCTCTTGGTGGAGAAAGCAGTCAGCCATGTCAGATACTGCTGAGAGCGCAGGGACCATGGGGGACCGAGAATGACTACTGGGCTTGGCAAAACTGAGGTTTCTGGTGGACCTTGATAAGAGCAGTTTTGTGGAGTGGTGCGGACAGATGCCCAACTGGAGAGGGGAACCGGAAGTGAGGGCGTGGAGACAGTCAAGACAGCTCTTGAGTTTTGCTATTAAAGGGAAGCAGAAAAATGGCAGGGATGTGAGACCAAGCAGTTTCCCCCACCTCCCGCCTGCCCTCCATCCCTCCCTCCCTCTTCCTCTCCCTTCTTCCTTCCCTTCTTCCCTTCCTCCTTTCTTCCCTCCTCGATCTTCTCTTTTACAATATTGAGGCAAATTGCTGTGCTCTGTGACTTTGGGCAAGCAGCATAACCTCTCTGAGCCAGTTTGCTTTTCTGCAGAGTGGTGGCGACAACCCAGATGTTACTGGATCTGACGCACAGCAGGTGCTGAGTAAGTGGGAACGGTTCTGAAGCAGGGCTCACACGGGGAAATGGATCAGCACAGATGTGTCTTGGAGGTCAGCTTGGCAGCAAGTATCTACATGTAAAACGTGTATACCTTTTGATCTACCCTTTAGGAATGCACCCAGAGAAATACTTGCACACGTGTGCAGTGAGACAAGGTGTTTTTTCCAGCTATGTTTGAAATAAAAACCTGGAAACACATGAGCCACCTGTTGCCTCAGGAGGGAGGATCTGAGGTTCCCTGGGTGTCCAGGGGCCGGAGAACTGTGACTTCCAGTGCAGACAGCCTTGGATAGGGGGCGGCTGCGCTGCCAGTCTGTGTGTCCCCCAGGGCGGTGCGGGTGCCTGAATCCCAGCCTGCTGTAGCCCAGGCCCTTGCTTTACTGAAAGTGAAATCTTGACTCTGGAATGAATATGACATCTTTAGGCAGCCTACAAGCTTCCGGAGGGCAGGGTCCAGGTCTCTTCCTGCTCCATCTGGCCCAGCGCGTCGGGAAGCCCAGGCTGGGCAGAGACTTGGGTGGGGTTGACTGCAGGACGGGTCTGCAGGCCCCACTCTGATCATCCTCTCACCTCTTCCCTGCTGTCTCTCTGCAGGTATCCACCGAGGAGACCTGATCTTCAGCCTGGAGCCCTGAGCCGATGCTTGAGTGAGTTGAGCAGCCGCTGTCTGTGTTGGTGGATGCAGCGGGGTCGAGGGGTGGGTGCAGAGCAGAGGCCCTCTCTCTGCCACCCCTTTCTCCTCTCCTGTCTCTTGCAGCCCCCTTCCCCTCCCCAGCCATGTTCCTGGGGGAGGGGCACTGTTGAGTCACTAGGCGAGGTAGCGGGTGGGAAGGTTTGGGAATGAGCTTTTAGGAGAAGGGAGGAAGGCGGCTCCCTGGTCTGATGGGTCAGTGTTATGGGTGCTGGGTGCCCTTGGAGAGCAGCCCCTGGGGCCCTGGGGAGTATGGGTGCCTGGCCCAGGCACCAGCCAGCCTTGAACTTGGGGATCATGGAGGGACCTAATCCAGGCAGACTGCCTGGAGGAGGGGGTGCCAATTGTGATTGATTTGTGATGGTTGATCACCTCTTTTTAAGTGTACAAGAAACCATCTTCATACTTTAATTAGCTCATTAATCTTAGAACAGTAACACGTGAGAGGGAGCGATTTGTTGCCTTGCTGAGGTGGCAACGTAGGATTTGGCCTGGGTCTCCACTCCAGGTCCCCTGGATCTACCCATCTCTCTCCCTATACTTTGTCTCCCAGTGGTGGGTCACCTGGGAGGAGGGCTATGGTTAGAGGCCACGGCCTTGGCCACCATGTCCTCTGGCCAGGCCCCCAGGGGTCGTGGCTCGGGGGTGGGTGCTGGAGGCTGCATCCATGAAGGTGTGCCACAGCCAGCAAGATTGTGAGAGGGAGCCCCTGGGCTGGTCTCTCGAGTTCTGTCTCTGGGGCACAACCATCATTCCTGGACACGCTGTCTTCCCTCTCCTCCACACCTGGGCGCTGACAGCTCCCTCTGCTTGTATATGACTCCTCTGAGAAGCTAACCCACAGTAACTGCCCTCAGCTAACATCCCGTGGGTGGCTGAGTGGGCCCCGGCCCCACTCGGTTCACTGAGGACGCCGACCTGGCTGGGGGAGCTGTGGGGTGGCCGCCGCACACTGAGAGGGCCTGGAAACAGGCAGGAGGGTGGGCAGGCAATTCGGGGATCTGCAGACACAGGCTTCAGCAGCAGGGATGCCGTTCGGGGGAGAGCTGGGAAGGGGCAGGCTCCAGTCCAGGAGGCGGGTCGTGGCCAGCGGGGAGGGCTGTCGGTCAGCACACCTGGACGCAGCATCTGAGCACCTTTGATTATTTATGACTCATGGGATGGCCTCATGAAATCTTTGGAATAAAAACAGCCTGTGCGCTGGATCAGAGCCCTAACGTGCATGCTGGGGGGGCAGGGGAGCTGGGAAGGAGGCGTTATGCAAACCTGGGAGCCATGGCTACAACAGTGGCATCTGTCCCAGTGCAGAGCGGGGGAGCCACCGGGCTCTGTATGCGGCTGGGCCGGCGCAGGGTGTGGCCAGCCTTGGTGAGAGGCTGTGCCTCCGGGGGAAGCCACACTCAAGCACTAAGGGGTTCATGCCCACCTACCGGGACCGCAAGCATGAAGGCCACTTCAGAAGGGACCTCAGTCCAGCCAGCACAGCCCAGCTTGCCTGGGGAAAGGGTCTTGCTTGGATGAGGGCATTTGCTGGGCACCTCCTGCCACCTTCATCACCAGAGTTTACCAGCCTGACATTTTGTGTGGGCCTGAGATGCAGACCCAAGCTAGTGCTACCCTCATTTCTAAAACAGGGGGAGCAGAACCCTGGGGGTGGGTGTTAGGCCAGTCCCTAAACAACATCCTATACTTGGGGACTTAATTTTTAGCTTTAAGGTCAGAATGTGTCTGCTGCAAACACCGCTGTTGGTTTTCACCTTGGTCTGGCACAGAAGGGAGGCCCCGCTGCTCTTTCTGCCAGCCCTCCCATCCTGGGCATTTCTGAGGAGCTGTGGGTAGACCTAGCAGTAAAGGGTAGAGTGCACACCCCAAGTCCTGAGCGAGACTTGGCTTTGTGGCTTCTCTGCATCAGTCTCGTCATCTATAAAATGGGCAGAGCAATTGCTTCCTCAGGCGTGCTGGGAAGGTAGATGAGATGAGGCCTGAGACCTGGCATGTGGTGAGGGCCTGTCAGTGGAGGTGTTGCAATTGTCACTGCCAGGACTGGCGGATGGTGGGGTGGGCAGCAGAGCCAGTTCAGTCTGAACTGGGTGACGTTCGGGTTCCTGTATCCAGGCGGCTGTGGTTGTGGTGGGGGAGGCGGCTCCAGCTTCTTCCCTTCTGTCTCCCTCTGGGTGTCAGTGACTGAGGGCTGCCGGCGTGGTGCTGGACGGGAGGGAGCCGGGTGCGCGGTTGGAGAGAGTTGTCCCTGCTTCAGTGACGGGCGCTCTCGGCCACCAGGGTAGAGGTGGCAGAGAGGATGCAGTCTCTCGGCCTGGAGGAAATAAGGAGGTTGCTTTAATGGAGTGCAGAGAGGCAGCAGTGGCAATGCTGGGCTTGAGCAGGGAGGCCTGGCACATTGGGATGGTGGCAGGGAGGAGAGCGAGGAGAAGGAACTGCCACAGGCTCTTCACACCTGGAACGTCAAGTGGTTCTCAGGCAGGAGAGGGATGCCATTATCCCCGTTTCCCTATGAAAAATGGAGGCCCACATAGGGAAGCTGAGTTGACCCAAGTCACAGAACAAGCAGAACGGGATTGAATCCCGCTTCCCATGTCCTGTGCCCTGGAGGGACTGAGGGCACCAGGAGCAGGGCTGGCTCTAGTGCCAGGCTCTGGCTGTCCTGGGCAGGGGACAAGCGTGGGCCTGGATGTGCATGCGTGTACATGTGCATTTGTGTGCCGAGTCTCTTCCCGCGTCAGCAAGGAAGCTCTTGGGGAAACTAGGGCAGTGGGGCGGCTCTCTGCCACCTCCTACAGTATTGGCACCTGGGGGCGCTTCTACATTGGAGCCTGGTATCTGGACCCAGCCTGTTCTCCCGCACACGTGCCTCCCATGACTCTGCCCCCACCCCAGCCTGCCTGCCAGGATGGAGAGGGGGGTGCCAGGCGGCTGGAAGACACCCCCTGGATAATAACAATAATTCTCGGCTAAGACACTGTATGCCAAGCATAGAGTAAACATCATTCTGTTATCCAAGGCCCGGGGGGCGGAGTGACTCACCCAACGCTAGGCAGTTGTGGGGGGAGGATTCTGACCCTAATGGTGGTGGGGAGGTCCTGGGGGTCCCAGCTCTGGTTTTTCTCAGTGGGTAGTCCCAGGACAGCCCCTCAAGGCTCTGAGGGGCCAGGACCCTGCCCCAGCTGCCATTTGCCAGCCCTTCTGTGGCCGGGCCTGAGGGAGGCATAGTACACACCTCCCCCTCGGCTAAACCCGCCTGCAGGTCCTTCCTGTTCCCATGTTACAGATGAGGAAACTGAGGCTCAAGAGGGCTCCATGCCACTCTGATGCCAAAGTCTGGCTTTCTTCCCCTGCCCTGCTGCTCCAGAGCGTCTGCGGATGCCCTCTGCCTGCATCTCCCCGCCCCCGGTTGGTGCTGTGGCCCAGGCCTGATGCCTGCCTGTGTGGTTGGTGAGAAGGGAGAGCCTGGACCAGTCTGGATATAGAGGGACGGGGAGGCAGGGGCAACCCCGGCACGGATGGGTAGGGGGCAGGTGCCGGACAATCTCAGTCTCAGAAAGTCACGTGCACCACCGGAGTCCCTGAGGCAGGAGTGGGTAGCTAGTAAGACCTGGTTTGTGGCATCAGACAGCATGGCATGAGTCCTAGCTCCAGTTCTGTACCAACTCTGTGGCCTTAGACATGTTACTTAAGCTCTCTGGGCCTCAGTTTTCCACTGGGTAAAGGGAAAATGGTAGTAGAAACCACATCACAAGGCTGTTAGCGGATAATGGCATATTCAGGTACCGCGCTAGGAATGACACTGGCATGCAGTAGGCACTCAGTACATTCGAGTCAACGTCGTCAATGTTATCAGCAGGGCTATAGGACACTCTAGGGTGAGAGTAGGGCCTTCCTGGCTCCGACGTGTGACCAGATGCCAGAGCCAAGAGGGACAGGGCTGGGGCCTGCTTCCACCTCCCACCACTCCGCCCGCAACACTCCCAACCCTGGACCTCTGGTCCTGGGTGTTTCATTCCCTGGGGAGCAGGTGAGTGCGGAGGGGACGGGAGGGGATTTGCCATTTTGCACATTCCCTATTTTTATACTTATACCTACCTTATTCCAGTAAGTATTTGTGGCAGCTAAGCATTATTGTGTTACCAAGGTAGGTAATCCAGGGCAGGGGAAAATCGGATACAACGGGAAGGAAAGGCTTGGGGAGCATTGGAACATGGACACATAGGGTCCAGTCTCGGGCTGAATAGTTGGTTCTATGATTCCTGGTAGTCAGAATGAAAAGCGAACTATCGGTTATGAGAACTGTGCTGTCCACATGAGCACAACAGCATGGGGTCACCGAGAAGGAGTAGTAGGTTTCCTGGAGGAGCGGGAGCCATATCTTCCAGACGTCTCTGCAGCCCACAGCAGCTCAGAGGGTGGAGAGTGGAGGTCAGATGCCTGGCCTGGGTCTGAGGGCCAGCCAGCTCCAGGCAGGGAGATCCTCTTCCTGCACAGAGTGATCTGGGGCCCAGGGCAAGGACCACTGGGCCGGGAGGGTGGGGGTAGGCACTGGGCCACAGCCCCTGGTGCTTGTCCTGCTCTGCCTCCACCAGCTCCCAGCCCTCCCAGCTCTGGATTCTCCCATCTGGCTGCGTCTGCACAGGGAGGAACAAGGGTTAAGCTGGGTCTGCACGTCTGCAGGCCTGGGCCTGAGACCAGCTCTGCTGTCCTCCTCAAGAACCCTCGGTGTCTCCTCGTTGACTGAGCATTGGCTGCGCCTCCCTGCACCTGGCCTCTGATCTCTTATCCTGAGCCTAGCTTAGCCCTTGGGGCTCCTTTGCACCCCCTTTCCCTAGCCCAACTCTGCAAGTGCTCGCTGACCTGGATGTGCCTCCTTCATCTCCCCATTGGCACCGAGCTGCCCAAAGGCAGAGTGGAGTCTTCCAGCTTCCCTCCCAGTGTCGGCCGGCCCCCCCCAGTGCCAGCTGGGTTCTTGGCTGGGTGTGGATGCCATAAGCCTTGCAGGGAAGGAGGGTTAAAGAGAACGGACATTCAGCCATCACAGAGGGTGGGTTTACCACTTTGCAGAATACGTTGCATATACTTGGCCAAGCTCAGACCTCAAAACAGCTCTGTGACATAGGACAGCAACAGCAGATCCAGAGAAATGACCGGGACTGTTCCCTCAGTGCCTGCTGTGTGCCAGGTGCTGTGCTAAGCATGTTACAAATGGTTACTTATTTCATCCTCACTCCAACCCATGAGCTGTTTTTGCAGAAGGAACTGAGGCGCAGACAGAGGAGGAGAAACTTGCCCGGAAGTAAACCGTCCTTAGGTGGCAGAGTAGGAATTTGGACCCAGGCAGTCTGGGCTATATTCCAAGCATTTGTCTTCGTGGCTCCTCCCAAGGGCGAGTGAGGGAGAAGTGTGATACCCACAGCGTAGATGTGGAGACAGGGGGCCCAGAGACAAGGAGGCTTGCCTGAGGTCACACAGCTGGGAGGAAGGTGGGGTTCCCATTAGCTCCATCCGATCCCCCGGCTGGAGCTGGAGCTGCCTGGAGGCGGGGGGGAGAAGGTAAGAGTGAGGCTGTGAGGGCCAGGTGTGTCCTCTGTGCGTGGCACCCACTCCCAGCCCCCAGCCCTCAGCAGCTGAGACGAGCGAGGCTTTGGTCTCTGGCCTGGCCGGGAACTGGGTGAGCTCTGGGGGCTGGGACTCAGCAGATGCTGGTGCAACCCACCTGCCTCGAGCTGGTGGGCATGTGGCATGTCCATGATGAGTGGGCTCCTCGCAGGGTGGGCATTAATCACACTGCCAGGCAGCGGGGAGAGGCAGCTGCCTGAAATGCCTGCACCTGGGCAGGATCAATCACCGCCAGACCTGGCCAGGCCAGGAGGCTGAGGGGCAGCCAGGGGCCATCTCTGCCGGGCAGGCTGGCAGGGAGGAGGCCTGGACTGGGGGGAGGAGACATGGCCCTGACATGGGGCTCTCAGAAGAGGCCTGATAAGAGGGGGATTCCTCTTCTTCTCCCAGGGAAGGCCCTTCGGTGTGCTGCAAAGCCGTTGATCCTGTTTCAGGATGCATGGGTAAGACTTGCTTCCTCCAGAAGCTTTTGTGGGGTGCCCACGTGTCAGCCCTGGCCATTTTCTCAAAGGAATGTGCAGAGTCCTCGGGAGCCAGGCGAAAGGGCTTTGAATCCGCATGCCACCTGCCAGCTGTGTGACCTTGGGGGAAATTACTTTACCTCTCTGAGTGCTGGTTTTCTCATCTATATGATGGGGATGAAGCTTATTCTTTCCTTTTCTTTCTTTTTAAAATTACGATATAAAACATATAAGATGTATCATCTTCCCATGTATAAGTGCCCAGGACAGTAGTGTCAACTCTGTGCTCCTTACTATATCCCAGATTCCTTTCCCTCTTGCATGACCAAAATTCCTGTGGATGGCAACTGCTCCTCTGCCTCTCCCCCACAACCCCTGGCAGCCTCCCTGCTGCTTTCTAAGAATTTGACCAGGTTAGACACCTCATACCAGGAAACCATGTATTTGTGTCTTTTCCTGACTGGCTTATTCCACGCAGCATAACGTCCTCCATGTTCATCCATGTTGTGGCATGTGACAGCGTTTCCTTCCTTTTTTGAGGCTGAAAAATAGTCCATCATCTGTATACAGCACATTTTATTTATCTGTTCATCTGTTGACAGACAGTTGGGCTGTTTCCATCTCTTGGCTGTTGTGTATAATGCCATAATGAACATGAGTGTGCACATACGTCTTTGAGATCCTGTTTTCAATTATGATATGTATATATATATATATATATATATATATATATATATATATACACACACACACACACACACTCACGCACACACACACACACCCGAAAGTGGGATTGCTGGATCGTATGGGAATTCTATTTTTAATTTTTACGATTAATTTAGTGGCTGCACCATGTTCCATTCCTGCTAGCAGTACACGAAGGTTCTGGTTTCTCCACATCCTTGCCGATACATCCTTTTCTTTCAGTAGCGACCGTCCTGTCTGAGGTGAGGTGAGACCTCGGTGCGGCTTCGCTTTGCATTTCCCTGATGATTAGTGATGTCCAGTGTCTTCCCATCTTTTTTTGGCCATTTGTATATTTTCTTTTGAGAAATGGCTGTTCAAGTCCTTTGCCCATTTTCGATTGGATTATTTTTGCTGTTGAGTTGTAGAAGTTTTTTTATGTATGCTAGATATTAACCCCTTTTCAGATACACGGGTTGCCAACATCTCCTCCCGCTCCGTAGGCTGCGTTTTCACTCTGTTGATTGCTTCCTTTGTTAAGCAGAAGGTCTGAAGTTTGATGTAGTCCCGTTTGTCTATTTTTGCTTTTGTTGCCTGTGTTTTTGGTGTCATGTCCAAGAAATCGTTGCCAAATCCAATGTCATGAAGCTTCTCCCCCTATGTTTTATTTTGGGAGTGGTATAGTTTCAGGTTTTGTGTTTAGGTCTTTCATCCATTTGGAGTTAATTTTTGTAAATGGTGTAAGGTTAAGAGCCCGACTTCATTCGTTTTGCATGTGGAAATCCGGAAACTCAACAGCGGCCACAACGACTGCAAGCTCATTCTTTCTTGCTCAGGGTCTGTCTATCTGCGCGCCCCTAATGAGGACAGGACCCGTGCCCCTTCCTCCTGATGACAGCTGTTGCTCTGACCCTGCGACCGTCCACCTCTGGTCTTTGGGCCTTGCTGGACCCAGGCCAGGTCAGGCAGGATGCGGCTGCCTGCGGAGTAGGCAGCCCACTGCGGGGATGCAGCCTTCTTCCGCACTCATGTCCAGTGCTTTGGGGGCCTCTGGGTGAGGCCAGGAACTCCATGAGACACAGGGGGCGGAGACACAGGTGCTCAGTTCACTCAGGAGGACTTGTGCAGAGCCAACAGCGCAAAGGGTCACCACTGGACACTGGTCTGGGGAGAAAAAGGTCTCAGTGGGGCAACTTAGGGCTGTGGCCTCCTTCTGCCCGAATCTTCCGGTGACTCAGACGAAGGTGCTGAGTCTCACATTTGCCAGTGAGAGCAGTTCTGACCATGGGTACTCAGCTGGTGTAAGCTCTGAGCTAAAACCTACCAACCAAATGGAACTCTGCGGCCGGGAAAATGAAGCTTTGCACTTGGGCTCAAAAACTCAATAGCCAGGGATGGATGCAGGAGTAGGGGTGGGGCGGCCGCTCCCCGTACACTCCCTGGACGTGCTGCACTGGAGCCAGCTCAGACCCGCTCTCTCTCAAGCCCGTGGACACATGTTCAGGAATTCTCCAAGCCGGTTGTTCAACGCAGGAGTCCACCTTCCAGGCTCACATCGTGGCTTTCCCAGGTCTGGCAGATGCAGGCTCTGCCTCTCACGGGAGCTGCCTGTGGCTTTCGGTATGAGCCAGGCAGGCCTTTTTCCCCACCCTGGGCCTCTGCTTCTCCATCTGCAAAATAAACATTGTACCTTTTTCATGGGAAGTTGTGAAGGTTAAACAAAATGATTATTTGTTTATTTATTTAGAGACAGGGTCTTGCTCTGTTGCCCAGGCTAGAGTGCAGTGGTGTGATCATAGTTCACTGCAGCCTCGACCTCCTGGGTTCAAGCGATCCTCCTGCCTCAGCCTCCCCAGTCATTGAATCCTACGGTAGTTGGGTGCATGCCACCACGCCTGGCCAACTTTGTTTTCTTTTGGTAGAGACAGGGTCTCGATATGTTGCCCAGGCTGGTCTCAAACTCCTGGGTTCAAGTCATCCTCCTGCCTGGGCCTCCCAAACTGTCGGGATTGTAGGCATGAGCTGCCTCGCCCAGCCAAGATGATGCATAGAAATCCCTCTGTGGAGAATAAGTACTGATAGGGAAACTGAAACCCTCAACCTCCACGGCTGAATTGCCCATTCAGGGCTTTTTGTCCTGGGGCAGGAAGTCGGCAGAGCCTCTGTAGGCCTGCCTCTGGACTGGGCACACCCAAACCAGCTTGAACACCCAGAAGGGAGCCCCACCATCAGGAGGGGCTGGGTCTGGGGGTTAGGTCCTTCCGCTCTGATACTTCAGCACAGCTAGTGTGACCAGCACTGGGAGGCCTGGGAGGAGGCCAGGTATTCATCTCAGGTTCTCCCGGGGTGGGGCTGTGGCAGCGTCCACTTGCTGTCTGGGAAGCAGTTGCTGATACCTGCCCTGGGCTGGGTGTGCGTGATCTGGCTGTGGGCTTTTTCCTGGACGCCTGCAGGGTGGACTGAGGGGGAGGACTTGGTTCAGGCCCTGGCCATGAGGCCGGAGCCCAGCCCAGTGGTGGGCTGTGGCCAAGGGAGGCAGTGGAGAGACTGAGGCACTTACTGCCCCTGGGGGCTCGTGGCCCTCTCCCTAGTTGTGGAAGCCCACATTAGGCACCTGATGTGCCTCCCCCTCACCCAGTCCTCACTGTAGCCATGAAGTGGGTGCTGCCTTATCCCCCACTTCACAGATGAGGAAACTGAGCCCGGAGAGGTGAGGCTGAAGCTAGAAATGGCCTCTGCCACTGCAGGCTTGCTGGTGACCCTGGCCGATGCCAGCACAGTTCCCTCATCTCAACAACAGGTGCTCAGACAGGCGCAGCTGGGGGAACGTGTCCCACGTTAGTTGTGTCTTCTGAAGTGGTAAAGGGCCCACAGACCTGATAAGTCCCCACGTTTACAGACCAGCAAACCGAGGCTGACAGTCATGGCTGTCCGGTCCTGCGAAGTCATCTCCTGGCCTGGCTCATGCCACCCTCCCTGCCCAATTCAGGCCCCGAAGGTCGCTCTAGGGCCCTCAAAAGCCCCTGATGCTGAGTGGGTGCAGACGGGCTTCAGTCACGTGTGCGTCTGTATGTGTGCATGTGTGTGCACAGGTGTGTACTGGGGTGGGGGTGCCTGGAGGAAACTGGCAGAGCTGAGCAGACCCTGGGGCCATTGGCTAAGAGGAAGGGGCCTCCCCTCCCCCACTCCCCCGCTCCTGCTCCGGGTGCAGGGAGTGGGAGAAGCCCCGGGTGACTGGGTTTGTGCCCACTATATATAGCCCAGCTCAGACACGCACGCCCAGCTATTTCTGTGTTCCTCCTCCTACTGAGGCAGGGGGAGGGGAGAGAAGTAGTCCATCTAAAAATATAACCTGGGGAAAATATCACAACGCCTGAGCTGAGCCTGAGAGATCTGTCTCTTTCTCTCGCCCTCCCGCCCCCGCGCCCCGACTTACCTCACAGCCGCTTCGGCTCCGTTTGGAACTGCTGCCCCCTCCCCCACCTGTGCCACATTCCCCTGATGCCCCCCAGGTGGAGCTGGGCCGTTCCACCCCCATTCACAGGTGAAGAAACAGGCCTGGGGGAGGGCTTGCTTGGGTGGGGCACTTTCTGCTGCTGAGCCCTCCGGATGCCCAGGCCGGGGGTGCAGCCCCTCCCTGCCCTGCTGGGCCTGGACTAGGGTGGGGGCCCAGGTCCGGGACTTGGCTGTGCACTCGTTTCATCTCTCTGAGCCTCAGTTTTCCCAACGAAAGGGGGCAGTGATGCCGGTTGCCTCGTAGGTGGTGTTAAGGGTTGATGGGGAGGCGCAGGTAAAGCCCGGGACACGTGCCAGGCGCGTCAGAAGCAGGCAGAGATGGCAGCCTCAGTTGTCATCACGGTTATTATCTTCGTTACCCACCACCTTCATCCTGGCCACGGAAATGACTCTTCCCGAGGAGCTTCGTGAGGGCAGGATGACTCTCAGCAGGTCTACATCACGGCACTCAGCCAGATGCTGTCCTGAGCAGCGTACGTACATGACACGCTTGTATTTAGGTTCACAGAGGAAGGCAGGGGGCTCTAAGGTTGATGAAGCCCCTGCCTCAGGCCGCACTCACTGCTCTGTGGCTGTCTTGGTCCTCACACTTACTCCCTTTAGTGCCAGCCTGGGGGTTAGGACAGGCCGGGATGGAGGGGGCTGATGGGGTGTCACCATCCCCATTTTAACCACAGACAGGAAGCTGGAGCTCAGTGAGGGGAAAGCGATGGCCCCTGGGTCACACAGCTGGGAGGGAGTCTGGACCTGAGATGGGCTGTCTGACTCTAGGCTCCCAGATGTGCTGGCCCTGAGGGCCCCTGAGCTGCCTGTCTCCCCTCTGTGGACTACAGGAGCCTCCAGGGGCGCTGTGAATGCCAGTCCCCAGAGCGCCTGCTGGTGCTTTCCACAGCTCTGCTGCTGCCCTCCCCCGCTCACCGCGTGAGGGCTGGAGAGTGCACCCCTGGGTTACTGAGCACCCATCGGGTGCCCATGTGATCGTTCTCGAATTCCGAGCTCTGTCACCCAGCACCAACTCTGAGCAGCCCCCTTTCCTCTCCCGCCCAGGCACTCTCCACCGCCACCAAGTTATTTTGATATTGTGTAATTTTATCCATAAATGTTTCAGTGCATATCTCTAAAAGATAGGGACCCTTTAAAGACAGACCGTGATACCATTACCACACCTTAAAAATTAAACGTTACCTGGCACAGTATCCGCTTTCTGAGTCACTCCTAAAAATTGCCTTGAGGTAGGAGTCAGCATTGCCCTTTTATAGATGAGGAAACTTGAGGGCCAGAAAGGACCCGTCACTGGCCTGAGTTCACGTAGCTCGTCAGTGGCCAAGCAGGGATTTGAACCTGGGCCGTGGGACTCTAAAGTCAGTGCTCATTCCTCTTTCCTCAGCCAGGCAGGGTCCAAGTTTGCCTCCTGTCATCCCCAAAGGGTTGCCAAGCCCTGTGGCCCTAGGGCAAGGAGCTCCTGATGTATTTTTATTGTGGGGGGGGGGGACAGTCTAGTTCCTGGGCCTCCTGTTAAACCCAGAGTCTAGCCCAGAGGCTCAGCCAGGCTGTGTGCTCAGACGGGCTTCGAGAGTGCCCGGGCTGTGCTGGGGCCAGGAGTGAGCTGTCTTCTCTGGCCAGCGTGCTGAGCTTTACGGGGGGCATTAACAAGCCATTTAAAAAGCGCTGACAGCACGCTTTGGAGGCTCCTATTTAAGATGTACTAAAAAATAAGCACCTTTTCAGGGAGGAAACTGCAACCTGTCGGGGTGAAATACGTCCGTGGTGTCACCTACACACGTGTCACCCTGCAGGTGCAGAGAAGGGCGGGAGCAGCGAGCACCCGACCTCACCCACCCTGGGCGGCCTCGGGAGGTGGCAGGTACTTGGTGAGCAGGTGGATTTGTCAGAATCTCTGGCTCTGCAGCGGGAGGAGGGAGGTCATGCTTCGGGCGGGGTCGTGTTAGAGGTTGGGGTGGGTGGGGGCATAAGTAGGGGGCAGCGGAAGTTACCTGCTCCGGGCTGCCCACTTCAGATGGAGAAGCCGAGGCCTGGGGTTGAGGGTATGAAGTAGCTAGGTCACACATCCTGAGACCTGGCCCGGCCTGGCCCCCAAGCCCGAGGCCAGCACTCTGCAGGGGGTGCTTCTGTCTTCGTTCTTCCTCTGCCCTCCTCACCCCACCTCCAAACAGACTTTCTCAGACCTAGAGCAGCCTGGACCAGGAGCCAAGCACTGTGGCAGGCCCTGGGGATACAATGTGAACAAATAAAAAATACAGTCAATCAAACCGGAGACAGAGAGCCTCCACTGCTTCATAGAGCTGTTCTAGTTGCATGGAGGCGACAAATAAAGAATACCAGCCATGTCGTGAAACTGTGATGCCTACCACCCAGGGGCAGATGTGGGGTGCTGTGAGAGGATTTAAGAGGAGGGCCGGGCGAGGCGGCTCACGCCTGTAATCCCAGCACTTTGGGAGGCCAAGGTGGGCGGATCACGAGGTCAAGAGATCGAAACCATCCTGGCCAACATGGTGAAACCCTGTCTCTGCTAAAAAAATACAAAAATTAGCTGGGCATGGTGGCGCATGCCTGTAGTCCCAGCTACTCGGGAGGCTGAGGCAGGAGAATCGCTTGAACCCGGGAGGCAGAGGTTGCAGTGAGCACACATCGCGCCACTGCACTCCAGCCTGGCACCTGGCGACAAAGCGAGACCCTGTCTCAAAAGAAAAAAAAAAAGAGGAGACCCACCAGGTCGGGGAGGCAGGGGAGGGCTTCAGAAGGGGGTGACACTGGGGCTGAGCACTGCAGGATGAACATGTGAGCCGAGAGGGTGGGGGGCAGTGGCTGGGGGAAAAGGGGCAGTAGGCAGCGGGGGACAGCACATACTAAGGCCCTGTGGCAGAGGCTCCAGGGGGCTCTGAAAGGCCAGTGTGGCTAGAGTCGAGCGAGTTCAGGGAGGTATGGCTAGGACCGGGTCTCACGAGGGCCATGAAGGGGGTGACTGGGGTGGGAGGGTTAGGCACTTGGATTTGTGGTATGGACAGATTTCTGGCTGTCACCGGAGGAAATGGCCTTGGCTTTGAGTCAGGAGTGGACTGGGGAGGTGGGTAGGGGTGAATGTGAGCATCAAGGCGGGAGGGGCGGTGGCTCAGACTGGGGTGTAGGTCGGGCTGCCCTCTGGCTCTCTGTTATTCCCCCTGTATCCGCTCCAGGCCTGCTGACCCAGGAAAGTCCCCGAAGGTGTCTGGGAGGGACAGTGCTTCAGCCGTGGGTGGAGGGATGAGGGAGGCCCCGGGAAGGCTTTGCTGTGCCAGCCATGGGAGGGGTCATGGTGCTGGGTCCCAGGCCTGGAGCCTTCCCCTCTCTGGAGGGCAGCTGAAGAAGCAGCTGGGGTGTGAGCACAGGAGCACGAGGAGGGTGTCACGTCTGCCTGGTCTCCACTCTGAGATCTAACCCAAGAAGGATTGGGTGCCCAAGAGGGGGAATGGAGCTCAAGAAAAAAAAAAAGCTCACTTGACTTAATTATGACTGATTGTGACAGCTTGCATCTTTAGTCTGAAAAGTATCCATGGGGTAAGGACTGCTTTTCTCAATCGGGATAATTATGTTAATTAAAATGCTTTCTTTATAGCAGTTCTGATTAATAAAAACAGTTCCACTGCTCTCTTTAAACACTCTAACCTTCTGTTGCATGAGGAAGGAGGCCCCTTCTCAACAATTTATGGTTTCTTCACGCAGATTCCAAGAGGCGACCTGCTGCCGGGGGGGCCTGGTGGCAGGCACTGTGCTCACACACGCGGGGGATGGATGCAGGCAGAGGGGCAGCACGTGGACCTGGCAGGCGGCGGGACTGGCCATCGGGGCAGGGACAGGCCGAGGACAGGCCGAGGCGCTGTGCAGCTGAGTCCGCTGCAGAATAAAAACGCCGCTATTCCTCTAATTGCTGTTTATTTCCTTTGGAAAGCATGGAGATAATTAATGAGCTCCCAATTAAGAAAAATTACATGTGGGGACCGAGGTGCCAGGGCCAGGATGGGTTCTGGAGTGGAGGGGTGGAGTGGGGCTGGCAGTAGGAGCAGGGGTCCTTCGTGAAGCGGAGGGGGTGGTGGTGTGCGTGCTAGGAGAGGAGGCAGTGGGTCGGCGGGAGGATGGGGGGTGGAGACAGCAAGAGCCGTGAGCACAGCTTCACTGTCCGAGCCTCAGTGCCTTTCTTTGTCTAAGTTAGAGGTCACACGTGGTGGCTCAGAGGCAGAATCTGTCTCATAATTGTGTGTGTGTGTATGTGTGAGAGTGTGTATGTGTGCAGTCCGTGTGTGTAAGTACATATGTGTGTATGATATCGTGTGCATGTGTGTGAGCATGAGTGTCTGTGCATGTGTTTACCTGTATGAGTGTGTGAATGAGATTGTATGTATGTGCGTGAGCGTGAGTATGCGTATTATGAGAGCATGTGTGTCTGTGTGTGTGAGTTCTAGCCACAGAGTACGGCAAAAGCCTCAGCCCACAGACTGTGGGAAGATTGGGAGGTTTCTCATCAAAATCTGGCTTCTGGAGTCTATTGAAAAGTCAGAGGCCCAGCAAGCGTGTGCCGGCGAGTGGCGGGTGCTGCCTAGTGGTTGCCCCTGCCTGTCTCCTGGGGCCTCCCTGTCCTCATCTCCATGCCAGCCTGACCTGGGAGGTGCTTATGTTTCTCGTCACCGTGTGGCTCTGGTCTGCCTGTGAGGGTGGAGGAGGGGGATGATCTTGCGTGGAGAAGGGGCACTCAGTTGACCACCATCCCTTCTCCTACAGGGACCTAGTGGGGATGGGGTCCCAGAGGCCCCACGTAGAAGTGTCAGTGCTGGTGCTGGTGCTGGGAGGAGACTTTGTGGGGTTCCCCCACTCCACCACCCAGCCACCCCAGTCCTGGGATGCTGCTCAGCCCTGTCACTGCCCAGAGGGGCTCAGGCAAAGCTGGCCTCACTCTCGATGAGGCAGTGAGGAGGGTGTCCCAGGAGGTGCCCCTGGGAGGGAGGGGCTGACTGCCCACTCCTCCTGGAGGCCCCAGCTCTCTCTGGACCCTTCGGCCTGCCTGGACGAGCTCCTCATTTATGGAGAATTTTGGCTCCTGTGCGGATCAGGCAGGTCCACACCCTGCCCCAGACAGCCTTATCAATCTCCCCCAGCTCCCCCTCCACCACAGCCTAGCCCCGGCCTCTCTTGCTGTTAGAAATGAGGAAATAAGGTCAGGGACTTCTTCTCAGCCCTACCACCTGGTTGAAGAGGCTGTGGCCATCAGGGAGGCCCCGGTAGCCCATGGAGCACTTGGGCCAAGAGGGCCAGGGGCTCAGGCCAGGGTCACAAAGCTGGGAACCAGGGGTTGGGGCAGGCACAGAGCCCAGGTGTCCTGACTCCAGGGGGTTATGAGGGTGACCAAGGCCATGCAGTTGCAGCTAAGGGGCTGTACTCCAGAGGAAATGATGCTGGTGGGTCCCTAGACCCCTGCTCCCTTCCCATGAGAAGACTGCAGGCTGGCTCCCAACATGCATCTCTGGGGTCCAATATTGGAGTCCAGAGGCTTGCCTGTGGACATGTGGGGACATGCGCCATGCAAATATGTGTGGATGTATGAGCCTGTACATGTGTGGACACGCAATACATACATGTGTATTGTGTACACACATACACACATGGACGTGTGCATGCTCATCCAGGTGTGCCTGTTGACATGTGTTTACACATGTGGGCATTGTGTGCCTGTCACACAAATGCACAGGCATGTGTGGACGTGCTCCTCTGTACACACAGGAATGGCAGGGGTGTGTGTGGGTGTGCTCCTTCCTCTGTACACATAGGATGGGCGTGGGTGTGTGTGAGTGTGCTTCTCTGTATACATGGGATGGGTGTGGGTGTGCTCCTCTGTATACACATGATGGGTGTGGGTGTGTGTGCTCCTCTGTATACATAGGATGGGTGTGGGTGTGTGTGTGTGCTCTGTATAAACAGGATGGGTGTGGGTGTGTGTGAGTGTGCTCTATACATAGGATGGGTGTGGGTGTGTGTGGGTGTGCTCCTCTGTATACACAGGATGGGTGTGGGTGTGTGGGTGTTCTCCCCTGTACACATAGGATGGGTGTGGGTGTGTCTGAGTGTGCTCCTCTGTATACACAGGATAGGTGTGGGTGTGTGTGCACCTCTGTATACATACAATGGATGTGGGTTTGTGTGAGTGTGCTCTGTATACACAGGAAGAGTGTGGGTGTGTCAGTGTGCACCTCTGTATACATACGATGGGTGTGGGCGTGAGTGTGTTCCTCTGTGTACACAGGATGGGTGTGGGTGTGTGGGTGTGCTCCTCTGTATACACAGGATGGGTGTGGGTGTGTGTGGGTGTGCTCCTCTGTATACACAGGATGGGTGTGGGTGTGTGGGTGTGCTCCTCTGTATACACAGGATGGGTGTGGGTGTGTGGGTGTGCTCCTCTGTATACACAGGATGGGTGTGGATGTGTGTGGGTGTGCTCCTCTGTATACACAGGATGGGTGTGGGTGTGTGAGTGTGCTCCTCTGTACACATAGGATGGGTGTGGGTGTGTGTGAGTGTGCTCCTCTGTATATACAGGATGGGTGTGAGTGTGTGTGCCTCTGTATACATAGAATGGGTGTGAGTGTGAGTGTGCTCTGTATACATAGGATGGATGTGGGTGTGTGTGAGTGTGCTCCTCTGTATACATACGATGGGTGTGGGCGTGTGTGGGAGTGCTCCTCTGTATACACAGGATGGGTGTGGGTGTGTGTGAGTGTGCTCCTCTGTATACACAGAATGGGTGTGGGTGTGAGTGTGCTCTGTATACACAGGATGGCTGTGGGTGTGAGTGTGCTCTGTATACATAGGATGGGTGTGTGTGAGTGTGCTCTGTATACACAGGATGAGTGTGGGTGTGTGTGTGTGCTCCCCTGTATACATAGGATGGGTGTGAGTGTGTGGGTGTGCTCCTCTGTATACACAGGATGGTTGTGTGGGTGTGTGAATGTGCTCCTCTATACATAGGATGGGTGTGGATGTGTGTGTGCTCCTTTGTATACACAGGATGTGTGTGTGTGTGTGTGTGTGGGTGTGTGAATGTGTTCCTCTGTATACACAGGATGGGTGTGGGTGTGTGGATGTGCTCCTCTGTACACATAGGATGGGTGTGGGTGTGTGTGGGAGTGCTCCTCTGTATACACAGGATGGGTGTGGGTGTGTGAGTGTGCTCTGTATACACAGAATGGGTGTGGGTGTGTGGGTGTGCTCCTCTGTATACACAGGATGGGTGTGTGTGTGTGTGTGCTCTTCTGTATACATAGGATGGGTGTGGGTGTGTGTGAGTGTGCGCTTCTGTATACATAGGATGGGCGTGGGTGTGTGGGTGTGCTCCTCTATACACAGGATGGGTGTGGGTGTGTGTGAGTGTGCTCGTCTGTATACATAGGATGGGTGTGGGTTTGTGGGTGTGCTCCTCTGTATACACAGGATGGGTGTAGGTGTGTGGGTGTGCTCCTCTGTATACACAGGATGGGTGTGGGTGTGTGAGTGTGCTCCTCTGTATACACAGGATGGGTGTGGGTTTGTGGCTGTGCTCCTCTGTATACACAGGATGGGTGTGGGCGTGTAGGTGTGCTGCTGTGTATACACAGGATGGTTGTGTGGGTGCGGTCCTCTGTATACACAGGATGGGTGTGGGTGTGCTCCCCTGTATACACAGGATGGTTGTGTGGGTGTGCTCCCCTGTATACACAGGATGGGTGTGGGTGTGTGAGTGTGCTCCTCTGTATACACAGGATGGGTGTGGGTGTGTGAGTGTGCTCCTCTGTATACACAGGATGGGTGTGGGTGTGTGAGTGTGCTCCTCTGTATACACAGGATGGGTGTGGGTGTGTGGGTGTGCTCCCCTGTATACACAGGATGGTTGTGTGGGTGTGCTCCCCTGTATACACAGGATGGGCATGGGTGTGTGAGTGTGCTCCTCTGTATACACAGGATGGGTGTGGGTGTGTGGGTGTGCTCCTCTGTATACACAGGATGGGTGTGGGTGTGTGTGTGTGCTCTTCTGTATACATAGGATGGGTGTGGGTGTGTGTGAGTGTGCTCTTCTGTATACATAGGATGGGCGTGGTGTGTGGGTGTGCTCCTCTATACACAGGATGGGTGTGGATGTGTGTGGGTGTGCTCCTCTGTATACACAGGATGGGTGTGGGTGTGTGTGTGTGCTCTTCTGTATACATAGGATGGGTGTGGGTGTGTGTGAGTGTGCTCTTCTGTATACATAGGATGGGCGTGGTGTGTGGGTGTGCTCCTCTATACACAGGATGGGTGTGGATGTGTGTGGGTGTGCTCCTCTGTATACACAGGATGGGTGTGTGTGGGTGTGTGGGTGTGCTCTGTATACACAGGATGGGTGTGGGTGTGTGAGTGTGCTCCTCTGTATACACAGGATGGTTGTGTGTGGGTGTGCTCCCCTGTATACATAGGATGGGTGTGAGTGTGTGGGTGTGCTCCTCTGTATTACACAGGATGGGTGTGTGTGTGTGTGAGTGTGTGGGTGTGGTCCTCTGTATACACAGGATGGGTGTTTGTGTGTGGGTGTGTGAGTGTGCTCCTCTTTATACACAGGATGGGTGTGGGTGTGTGGGTGTGCTCCTCTGTATACACAGGATGGGTGTGGGTGTGTGGGTGTGCTCCTCTGTATACACAGGATGGGTGTGGGTGTGTGAGTGTGCTCCTCTGTATACACAGGATGGGTGTGGGTGTGTAGGTGTGGTCCTCTGTATACACAGGATGGGTGTGTGTGTGTGGGTGTGCTCCCTGTATACACAGGATGGGTGTGGGTGTGTGGGTGTGCTCCCCTGCATACACAGGATGGCTGTGGGGGTGTGGGGGTGCTCCCCTGTATACACAGGATGGGTGTGGGTGTGTGGGTGTGGTCCTCTGTATACACAGGATGGGTGTGTGGGTGTGGGGGTGCTCCCCTGTATACACAGGATGGGCGTGGGTGTGTGGGTGTGCTCCCCTGTATACACAGGATGGCTGTGGGTGTGTGGGTGTGCTCCCCTGTATACACAGGATGGGTGTGGGTGTGGGGGTGTGCTCCCCTGTATACACAGGATGGGTGTGGGTGTGGGGGTGTGCTCCCCTGTATACACAGGATGGGTGTGGGTGTGGGGGTGTGCTCCCCTGTATACACAGGATGGGTGTGGGTGTGTGGGTGTGCTCCTCTGTATACACAGGATGGGTGTGGGTGTGTGGGTGTGCTCCCCTGTATACACAGGATGGGTGTGTCTGTGGGTGTGCTCCTCTGTATACACAGGATGGGTGTGGGTGTGGGTGTGCTCCCCTGTATACACAGGATGGGTGTGTGTGTGTGGGTGTGCTCCTCTGTATACACAGGATGGGCGTGGGTGTGTGGGTGTGCTCCCCTGTATAGACAGGATGGGCGTGGGGGTGTGAGTGTGCTCCCCTGTATACACAGGATGGGCGTGGGCGTGTGTGAGTATGTGCCTTCGTACGTGTGGCTGTCAAACTCATGTGTCTGGGCTGCTGCAATTCTCCATCTCTGGCCCTGCATGTTCACCATATGTGTCATCCTGGGTAGGTCTGTGTGTGAAGCTGTGGGCCCTGGAAGAAGGTGGCTCCCTAGGTGGTTGGTACTGAGCCAGAGGTGTGAGCTCAGGCCCGGACTGGAGCCCTGCTCCCCAGGGGATAGCGCCATCTCTATAGCTACCCATGAGCATCCTCTGGGGCACCGGCTTCCAGGCAGGCCTCGACCCTGCTCCCTGGCCCTCCAGCCCTGGAAACGTTCTGCCTGTGCCGCGATCTTGTATCACCTGCCTCGTGATTCCACTGCCCAGATGAGCTGATAATCGAGCAGGGACCCTCCTTGGACCCCTCCGAGGTCCAGCCTGGCTGGGGCAGCCCCTTCCCCACCATGGTGGAGCCAGCCCCCAGGTGTGCAGTGGTGTGTGAGTGGTGCTGAGCAGGGCCTACGCTGCACCAGGTGTCCACGGCTCCCTGCTATGCAGAACAGCCTGGGCCTGGGCTTGGTGGGGGCCACCCTGTCCTAGGCTCCTTAGTGCCAGCTAAGGTAGAAGCGGGCTGAGCCCTCCCGCCTTTCCTCCCCCATTCTCCCACCCTTGCTATCAGGGCTGAGCTTCTGACCCTCTGCCAAGAGGGAAATGTGCTTTCACAGGCGGGGCAGTTCTGATGCCCTCACACGTGGTGTGCCAGCGGAGGGCTTTGGGGCACTGTGAGTGGGGGCTGCGGTGCCGGTTCTGGGCAGGAACACCCCCCTCGCCTTGGTAGACACACTGGCTCCTACATTCATGTGGTGGTCCCCACAGGCTGGCTGGCACCTGGGCCTGCCACCCCCACCTCAGCCCGCATGGGGGCTGCCCCCCCTCTCCACCTCCACTGTATTTACGTGTCTATTTTATGATTTCAATTTTTAATGCCTCTGCTCTTTGAAGACGCTTAATGCTTTCGAGTGGAACATTTCCTTCCAGGACCTGAGCGCAGATTGAGGACAGAGCAATAAATCAACTAATAACTGGAACCTCGTTTCTGCTCCACGGCAGAGAGTTAACCCCTGCCTCACTGCACTCCTCTCGGTGGTAGCTGCGGGCAAGGGGTGCTGGGCAGCAGGGTACCGAGCCGGGCACCCCGAGGCTCAGGCTTCCCCCTCCTCCTCACCTCCTCGCCTCTCCTCCTGGGTGTCTCTCCCTCTCTTCTGTTTCCCTTCTTTCTCTTCTTGCTTTTCTCTTCTCTTTTTCTTTATGTCCTTCTAAAAGCAAATGGGAATAGGGAAAACGGCTGGAATCAGAGATTCTGGAGGTGACCCTGGGAAGGTGTGGGGAAGCATTTGTTGGGAACTCCCTAGGCCCTGACTTGCTGTGTGAGCTGAGGGGAGTGTCCAACCTTCTCTGAGCCTCGAGGTCGCCACCATTACAAAGGGATCTTATCACATGGGTGGACTAAGGTTTGAAATGTCAACATTTATTGACAGTGGAGGTGGGCAGTGCCTGAACATACCCCATTCCCTCCCCTGCCCACCTTGGCTTGGAAGGAGGAGAGCTGGGTGACACTCAGGTGATGAACTGGTAGTAGCTGGCTCTTCACTCATGTTGTCTGTGCCTGAGTCTGCGTTACTAATGCTGCGTAGACGTGTGTGTGCACGTGCGTGTGTTCGTGTGTATTCCTGCACGTGTCTTGGTCTCCAGGATCACAGCGTACACAGCCGTACACCTAGGATGACTCTTGGCTCTGCGGGACTAGTGAAAGGGCCCAGCTGGGTGTGGTGATTCGCGTCTGTAGTCACAGCCACTTGGGAGGCTGGGGTGGGAGGATTGATTGAGCCCAGGAGGTGGAAGCTGCAGTGAGCGGTGATCACACCACTGCACTCCAGCCTCGGTGACAGAGTGAGACCCTGTTTCTACAGAAAAAAAGGAGAAAAGAGCCTGAAGTGGGGAGCAGTGTCTGTATTGAGAAGCTGAGAGGAACGGAAACTTGGGGGCCACACTTCCTGGCCCCACATCTGACTTTGCCGTTTATTGCTATGAGACTTTGGAGAAGTCACTGAACCTCCCCTGGTGCTGAGTTCCCCCTTCTCTAAAATAGGGATAAGAAGAGTGCCTCCCTCATAACTTATTGTGCAGGGTGCATGTCGCCTGTGGCGTGGCTGGCACATGGTAAACGCAGCGTTAAGTATTTGTCGTCATTACTGCAGGAGACATCCACTCACGCACAGTATATTTCCCTCCCCCCAACTGACCATGAGACACCAGAACCGTGCCAGCCTGGAACACCTGGTGTGTGGACAGCGTGCCAGTGGGGGGGGACACCCCCACCCCCCCGCTTCAGAGCAGCTGGAAGCTTCCTGGAGGAAGTGGTGCTAGCACTTGCCCTGAGACGGATGGAGAGGAGGGTGGCCCCGGGCACCTGTTGGGAACAGGCAGAAAGGACATTTGGAGCTGACTTAGGCCCAGCTGGAGGTATTTGCGTTGATTAGGAGGAAGTGGGAGTGATACAGGCCCCAGCACAGGAGGGGCTGGGCCAGTGTTTAGTAGGCACCTACTGCACGCAGACATCTCGTTCGCATCATTTCCTTGTGGACATTGCTTTGTGGAAACCGCATCTGAGTGCTGTTACGTGAGTTGCCCGGGGTCACCCGAGCTGTCAGTGGTACAGGTGGGATTTGAAACCGTGTCTATTTGGCCCTGGAACTCCACTCTACTTGTGGCCCAAGTCCCAGCATCACGGGGCTGGAGACTGTCCCTAAAAACGCCCTGCTCTGCTTGGACACCGCTGGTGATGGGGAGACTACCTACCTCTCAGCACAGTTAATGGCACTTCATGTCATTCCACTCATTCCAACAGTGATTTTCAGGCTGGGCCCAAACCCAGTTGTCACAACTGACTCTTCAGACCCTTCCTAGGCCCCCGAGCCATGCCCTGCCCAGCCCTGCTGGGCTCACGCTGATAGGGCTGCCCCATTTCCTCCCAGTGCCCCATGGATGTGTGAAAGGGGTGGAGAGTACCCTATATGGGGTACATGCAGCGTGCCAGCCATGAAGCGTGGCATTGCCACATCCCACGTGTGACCACCGTCACCCTGCACAGTAGGCTGGGCCAGGCTCGGGTGGGCTCAGACCCAGGAGCTCAGTGTTCTGGACAGCCGGGCCCACCATTGGCATCCAGGACCGCTGGGAATAGCACTCAGCCCTGGAGTATTTGGTTTCCAGAGTATTTAAACAGATGACTCGACTAGGTGATAATTTTAGCACGTTATGGCTGATGTCTTCTTGGGACCATAAAACAGCAAACTTTTACCACTGGAAGCAGCTCCCAGCCAAGACGTGGGGAAATGATCATGTCATCAAGTCATCTGGGTATTAGTTATTGTTTGGGGGAGAGTGGAGTGTGCAGGCGCATAGAGACGTGTGCACCCTCCCCTGTGCCCACGCGAGCCAGCTTCATCGCGGGAGGAAGAGAGGATGCTGCTGGGAGGGGAGGGGAGGGAGAGAGCTCGTCCACTCACTCCGCTGGCATTACTGAGTGCCGGCCACGCTCCAGGTGCTGGCTGTGCATGCTCCTTAGGCCACTGGGCAAACAGGGAATGCTAATGGTGCAGAGATGGGGTGAATAAGGGCAGCTGGTAAGACAGGGCAACAGGGCCCTCAGGTGAGGGAGCACCTGTGGGAGGACGCTGAGGGGGGATGAGGAGGCTGTGTGGCCGACGGCAGTGGCAGGGGGAGAAAGGGCCAAATAAGGGCATTTGCATGGCACACTAGGGCCGTGGGATATTTTCCAAGGGGCAGGGGGCGGCGAATGAACTTGGGTTAAGCAGGGGCCGTAGCAATCTGATTTAAGTTTTAAAAAGATCTCTCCAGCTGCTGCAGGAAGGGCCAAGAAGGGAAAGTGGGTGAGGCAGACGTGATGGAGGCCTGGGGGAGAATGGTAGCCATGGTGATGGGGGGAGCAATTCCAGACCCATCATGGCAGCAGAACTGGGGGATAGGGAAAGGGTCATGGAGAAGGTGAGAAGGACCCTCAATTCCTGGCGTAAGCTGCGGAGGTCATCCTCTGAGACGCGGAGGTGGAGCTCAGGGGAGAGGTCTGCATAGGGGAAGTAGACGTGGGAACCAGCAGCTGTAGATGGTGTTTAAAGACCTGGGCAAAGCAAGGACCACCAGGAAGCGACATGGTTGGTGGAGAGAGGACCAAGGCCCGGCCCTGAGCTCACCACCGTGCAGAGATGAAAGAGAAGGAACCTGCACAGGAAGCTGAGAAGGCACATCTGGGGGAAGGGGGGTGGTGGTGCGAGGAAAGCCAGGGATCCCAGAAGCCAAGAGAAGGTTCCCAAAGGAAGGGCGAAGCCAGTCAGCTGCGGGCACGATGCTGTGTGCACCTTTACCCAGCCCCGCGTAACTCCAGGATGGTATCAGACACAGGCCACTGACATTGGCACAGTCCACAAACCCGATTCTAATTTCACCAGTGATACATGCACTCGTGTGTGTGTGTTTATATATAGCGCTGTGTGTGTGCCGAGCACCACAGTCGAGACGTAGGTCTGCGCCGTGCCACGGGGCTCCCTGTGCCGGCGCACCCCCTCCCCCACAGCCCTGCTCCCACGCCTCCCTCTTGGCTGCTACTAATTTGTCCTCCTCTGTAATTTTGTTTTTCATGAGTGTTACATAGATGGAATCATACAGTATATCACCTTCTGAGATTGATTTTTTTAAAACTCAGCATAAGCTGGCACAGTGGCTTACGTTTGTAATCTCAGCACTTTGGGAGGCTGAGGCAGGCAGAGTGTTTGAGCTCAGGAGTTCAAGACCAGCCTGGGCAACATGGTGAAAACCCATCTCTACAAAACACACACACACACAATTAGCTGAGTGTGGTGGTGTGCACCTGTAGTCCCAGCTACTTGGGAGGCTGAGGTGGGAGAATTGCTTGAGCCTGGGAGGCGGAGGTTGCAGTGAGCCGAGATCACACGACTGCACTCCAGCCTGGGTGACAGAATAAGACCCTGTCTCAAAAAACAGAAAGAAAAAAGACAACAACAAAAACCCCAAACCTCAGCATAATGAAGGAAGGGAAATTTTAAAGGCTGGCAGATACCAGAACGTAATTGTTTGCTGCTGGGAAGGCTGAAAGACCCAATAAAGAGGGACAGATGGGTGATGTTGAGAGATAATGCAATGATGGTGGGGAGCTGGATTCCTGGGGACAAGAAGGTGGGTTCAGAGTCCAAGTGGAGCCATTACCTTTAACAGCAGCGAGACCCCTCCCTCAGAGCCCCCCCTTCCCAGGGGTTGCAGATTGAAGCTGGTGGACTTCTAGAATGTGCAGGGGCAGAGGAATGGGGTTCACATTTGCTGGCTTCTGCTACCCCAGTGAAAACAAAGTGAGGTCTCAGTGTAGAGTGACGGGTCAGGTGGAGGAAGGGAGGCAGGAGGAGGCTGGAGATGGGGCCACTGCCAGGTTGGAGAGTGGGGAGGTGAGCTGCTGGAAGCCGAGCTGGGGCTGCTGGACAGCGCTGGCATTGCTGGAGGGTTGGGATTCAAACTCACGGAGGGCACAGCCTGTGTGGTGGGCTGTTTCTCCAGCCATATTTGAAGCCTGCCAGCTATGAGTACCAAGTTGTTGGTTGGGTTCATCCAGGTCTGGGTTTTATGACAGTACTGCCCAGGGGGAGGGGCAAGGTATCTCAGCATCGATTATGCTGATGGGCCATGGAACTCAAGCTCACCAAGGGCAGTGAAGGCGGAAGGGCAGTGATGGAGGGTGAGGCGTGAAGGTCTCAGTGCAGTGAGAGGATTGTAAGGAGAGGAGCTGGAGGGCCAGCTGGGAGGTTTGACCAGGAGCTATGGTGGTGACAGGGCCGGGGTGTGGCCTGGGATAGAGGCTGGAGGGAATGGCCGCTGTAGGTGACTGGAGGCAGGCGGTCAGGGTACCCCTAGCATGTAAAGTCACCTAGAAGGATACAAAGGTAGAGGTGCAGGGAAGGACAGACAGGAGCCTTCTGTGCATAAGGGGAAGGGGCCGGACATTCTCAAGGCAGAGGCGGAGAGGCACAGCCACCTCTTAGGCACCATAGGGATAGAACCACTGGAGATAGGAGGAATTTGGACCTGAGGTCTGGAAGAGCCCCAAGGATCAGGGAGCACAGCAGCCCGCCCTGGCCGAGCAGGAATCATCTGCAGAAATTCGCTGTGTGCCCGCCCCTCAGAGGGGAAAACAGAGGCCCAGAGAGGGGGAAGCACGTTTCGGAAGGAACAGCCTCCGCTGAAGTCTGCAGAGGGCCTGCCTGAGTCAGTGGCGTGGTGGAGGCTGGATTCCAGAGCCTCGTGTCGCTTGGGTTTCAGTACTGCTTCCTCCAACTCTTCTGGGGCTGTCTTCATTTGTCAAATAGAGCGGAATGACAGTACACATTCCCAAGGTGGTCGTGAGGATTGAGTTTTAATGCACGCATCCTGTGAATCCTCGGGCTAACCCTGTCTACAGATAGGGAACCTGAGGCTTGGGGAGAGGAAGGGATTTGTGCAAGCCTCAGCATTCCCCAGCCTCCATCTCTGCCCACAGTGCCATCTTTTCCCATATGCGTTCAGCAGCCTCATGAAGAAAGCAGGATGCAGGCCTCGTGCCCATTTAGAAGTTGGGGAAACTGAGGGCAGGTTGGTGTCTTCTCTCCCTGTGGCTCCCAGAGTGCCAAAGGAGGATGGAATCTTCATTATCAGCCAGTCTTTACTGTCGGGGGACACAGAGGTGACAGGCACCGTGCCTCTCCTTATGCCACAGTCTCACAGGGGAGACAGGAGAAAATAATAAGCAAAGAGAGTGATGTTAAACCATGGAACATAGGGCAAGGGGCGGTTGTTCAAAAAAAACAGGGATTTGGGGCTGAAGTTCTTGGAGAAGGAGAAAAAGATCCCGGGGCTGTCGTGGCAAAAGAGGAGCAAGGGTTGAGCTTTTGAAGGTTTTGAAGGGCAGTGCGAGTTCAATGAAATGGAACGGAGAGGGGACATTCTGGAGGGGAACAGGGGGATGGCTCTGGGTGAGCAAAGGCTCAAGAGGGGGCTGGGAAGCGGGCACCCTGCTGGAGCAGAAGAGGCGGAAAGCAAGGCTGTGCGGGCTGCCTTCTGCAGACGTCTCAATCTTCTCCCAAGAATGGTGAATGAGAGGCCCCTGAGGCCTGTGAACAGATGCCAACAGTGGGAAATTGGCCATTGGATCCTCCATGGCCTGGCACCATCAAAACTGCCAAGAGCAGTGAGGCCTTGCAGTTTGGGGGCCCGGGGGCCCGGTGGCCCGGCGAGGTTGGCCAGCTTGCCACGTGACCTTGAGCAACCACGCTCTGCTAACTGGGGCTACCCCAGCCGCCCTGTCCTCCCTCGCAGGTGGGCTGTGTGAGGTGTTCCAACCCTGTGAAGTCTTCTTCAGCGAAACAAAAGCCAGCTCTGTGGCCAACTGAAGGAATGGAGGTGAAGGCTTTTAGCTCCCTGGCAGAGATGCCCAGCAGAAATCCAAGGCGCATCAGAAAGCGGAGTTTCTAGAGAACCTTTGATTTAGAGAACAAGGTTTTGGCATCAAACTGCGATCAGAGAACAGAGGCAGCCTGCCACACCGTGAAACTGAGCCCTGTAAACCTCATTAATCTGATGCCTCCATGTTCAAAGCAGTGCCTAATTAGGAGCCAAGACTCTCCACCGGCTGGGTGGCCCATTGTTCCTGCTGGACAGGTCCCACCAGGTGACTTCAAAGCCCATTCTTCACGTCCCTCTGCTGCTCAGCACCAATTAACCAGCATTTAGAGCCGGGCCACCTGGGCTAGCAAGCCTGGCCGTGCTCTCACTTCCTTTGGTGTCGGAGCTGAGGGGCCTCCATGAAGTTCTCTAGCAACACAGGCAGACGCGGAGAGGGAGGAGCTGAGTGCCAGGTGTGGATGGGGGTGATGGACAGCCCAGGGTGGCCTCTGACCCCCTGGGGGCCCAGAGGCCTGGAAGGAGCAGGAGAAGCCAGAGGAGCTGCAGCTTCCCTCGGCCACCCTCTCTTCTCCCCTCCTCCACTAAGGGGGCTCCTCTCCACTGCTCCAACTCCAGAGTGCCCTTCCCAGACCCACTCTTTTGCCATCTCTCTCCATGCTCCTGAGGGGGAGTCTGGGATGCCCAGTCAGAAGCCAGACTAGGTCTGGGACACCGTGTGGGGTCTCACTGGGTGGGCTGATCTGCGTGGACTCAGTCCCTGATGCGTCAGCTCCCACCTTCCCTGGGTTTACCCCCACCCTTCACTGTGCCAGGGCTTTGCACACAGTAAGTGCTCATCAAGGGCCTGCCAGCCAGTGTAGCGTCTCCGTAAGCCGAATCCTGCCTGAGAAGCTTGTGTCTCCATCAGGACAGGCATGTCAGAGCAGCAGGCCCGCAGCGCCACTGGAAAGCTTCAGGGGAGAGTTAGGAAAGGCCTTCCAGCAGTGATGCCACTTTCAGTCTGGAACAGCCGGGCGCAGGGAAGCTGGGTTTTTCTCTGCCTTCCAGGATGTTGAACCACAGTTGAATCTAGAGACAGAGAAGGCACAAAAGGAAGACCCAGGGCAGTGAGAGAGAATGAGCCCCACACTGGTGGTCAGGATGCCCGAATTCCAGGCCTGCCACTGTCCCTGACTGGCCACCTTGTGCTCTTGAGCAGGTTCTTGGCCTCAGTTTCCAAATCCATGGGAGGGGAATGATGACCATGTCTGTATGGCTCCCTGCGTACAGTGAGGTCAAATGAAAGACTAACTGTGAGCCTGCCTTGGGGAGCTGTCCAGAGTACTGGGGCACTGGGGATGCTCCAGCTTTGCTCACACACCTCTGGGGGGTGGGAGGCTCACCCCATTTTGAGGCTGACTTTTCCATGGCCAGATAGTTGTTAGAATGATCATTGTATTCGTTCCTTAGAGCAGCTGCAACAAATACCATGAACGTGGTGATTAGAACAATAGAATTGACTCTCTCACAGCTCTGAAGTCTCAGATCGAGGTGCCTGCAGGGCTGTGCTCTCTGAGGGCTCTAGGAGAGGATGTTCCTGGCCTCTCCTGGCTCCTGGTGCTGCTAGCACTCCTTGGCTTGAGGATGCAGCCTCTGCCTCCATCTTCACAGGCCTCTCCTGAATGTGTCTGCGTCCAAGTTGACCTCTTTTTTGCTGTTGTTGAGACAGAGTCTCGCTCTGTCGCCCAGGCAGGAGCGCAGTGGTGCGATCTCCACTCACTGCAACCTCCACCTCCTGGGTTCAAGCGATTCTTCTGCCTTGAACCCACTAATCTCCCAAGTAGCTGGGTTTATAGGTGCCCGCCATAACGCCTGCTAATTTTTGGAATTATAGCAGAGATGGGGTTTCACCATGTTGGCCAGGCTAGTCTCAAACTCCTGACCTCAGGTGGTCTGCCTGCCTTGGCCTCCCAAAGTCCCAAAGAGCTGAGGTGACAGGCGTGAACCACCACACCTGACCAAGTTGACCTCTTGTATGAGAACGTCAGTCATTGATCAGGGCTCACCCTCTTTCAGTGTGACCTCCTTATAACTGATTACCTCTGCAGAGACCCTATTTCCAAATAAGGTCACATTCTGAGGTTCCAGATGGACATGAATTTGGGGGGACACTATTCAACCTAGTACCCTCGTTGTCCTTCTGAGCCCAGACTTCCACCCTGTGGCTTCACCCCTGTGGATTCTCCCCTGCTCTGACCAGCCCCAGCTCCATCAACTTCTTCTGCCCCAACAAGTTTCCAGCCTCCTGGTGTTCCCTCTGCTCTTCAGGGCACACCGGGCTGCTGGTGTCACAGAAACTTTTCTGGTAGTTTCTGTTCTCCTTGCCGGGGCTCAGCATCCACCCTCCTGCTCTTCCTGCCTTTTAGATGTGGAAACGAGTTGCTTCACTTCAGGACTCAGCCTGGGTCCCACCAATTACCAGCTGCCTTGATGACTAACACCATAAACCCCTTCACCTCATTATAGGAAATTTCTTTTGAATGGCCTTTAAAAACCATCTCATTACACAGGAAGAACTGTAATTACCTCGTGCAAGACAGAAATTCCGGGCGAGCTGGTGCCTGCTGCCTGGTGCCTGTCAAAACTGTGGGACAGGGTTCCCCACTGGCTGGCATGGCCATAGGAAAGAGCTTCTCTCCCTCATCTCGTCCCTTCCATCCCTTTTCTTCTGGAACCCGGCCATCCATGTCTCTGTTGGTGGCCCCAGAAGGTCGGGACCTCCCACAGAGAACAGAACCACCTTGGATTGGCACCTGTGCTCCTGCCTGGCACCCTGGCAAACCCTGATGGTCAGAGTGTCCTCCAGGTGCTCTCCGGGGCTGCCCAGCCTCTTCCTGAGCCTGCCCTCCTGGAGGCTGCTGGAGCTCGCCCAGTGGTTGCAGAATATCACAGCTGGGTGGGACTCTGGAGGTCAACAAGTTCAGCCTCCTGCCCTTATCCGCTTGTCCAGTCCTTTTGCCCACCAGTCTCTGAGTGACCCTAGCCCTTCCTGGGACCAGAGTTTCTCCCTGACCTGTTTAGGGGATTTCCTTGATGTTTGGCTAACATCCCTGGTGCCCTAGTGCCAACCTGACTTTAAGCTCCGTCTCTTGCTGGCGATGCCACCTTGGGCAAGCCATGTGGCTGCCTGGAGATGTTTTCTCATCTGCAGAATGCTCGGGACCGTTTGTGCTTCAACAGTCATGGTGAGCAGAGTCTGTGGCCACAGGTGTCCAATCCCCAGCACTGCGCATGTAGCAGGAAGTGAACCTATGTGGCTTCCCTGTCCCAGGAGAGGTTAACCGTGGAGGCCCTTTCTTTCTCCTTTCTGAGTAATGTGGGACTACTGAGTGGAATGCTGATGTGAAGAACTGGCTCCCCAGCATCCCTCAGTGAAGAATGACTGACAGGGTTACACCTCGTGGTTAGGGCTCCCTCAGCAGGCCAGTGACATCTAGGCCCCATGGGGCTGGGGAGTCCAGAAATGCTCCTGCAAGAAGCAGGACTTGGTCAGCATGAAATTTGGGCAGACAGGATGAAGAGTGAGGAGAGTGTGGGCAGAGGTGTGCCTGGACGCCCGTGGCCTGGAGGAGGAAAGATGAGAATCTGGTTCCCAGGAGGAATCAGTGTGGAGAAAGTTGAAGGGGTCAGGCTGGGGGATGCTGAGGACCCCAAATGCCAGGGGACATATATCATTTGGCTCCTTGCTCTGCCAGCACTTCTAAGAGAGCTCACACTGGTTCAATTCCCTGATTCGAGTCCACAAACCCTGTGCAAGAAACCCCGCTCTGCCCAGCCAGCCCCCGCCCTGAGGCCAGGTTGTCCTGAGTCAGGCCTTCTTCAGGGAGTGTGCCCCACGAAGGGCTGACCTGGCCAAGGTGCTGTGGGCAGCACCAGGGCTGAGTCAGGGCCTGCCAGAGCCCAGCACTGAGGTGGGCACAGTCAAAAGGCTGAGTTTGGATTTTCCTCCTCTTCTGCCTCCTCCTCAGATGTGTTTTGTCATCTGCAAATGGTCAGGATCATTTGTGCTTCAAGAGTCATGGTGAGCAGGTCTGTGGCCACAGGTATCAGATGCCCAGCATTGCATATGTAGCAAGAAGTGAACCTATGTTGCTTCTACTTTCCAGGGGGAGCTTGACCACGGAGGCCCTTTTCTTTCTCCTCTCTGCATAATGTGGGATGGAGCAGACTTCCATTTGGACTCCTCCTTCTCCTCCTCCCCCCTGCTTTCTCCCTTTCCTCCTCCTCCTCCTCCTTTTTGTTCTTCTTCCTCTCTGCCCTACCCCCCCCCCTCCTCGTCTTCTGGAGCATCAGAAGACATGGCACATCCTGTTCCCCTCCCAGCATCCCTGCCTGCAGCCTGCCACCTGCCAAGGCAATTTGATTCGAGAACACCCAGCTGCTGGCATGGTCTCAGGAGTTGCAGGTCCTTCTCTGCTCAGTCCCTAGCTGTGCTGTCCCCTGCAGGGAATCCGTGTGGCATCCTGGCACAGCCACAGCCATTGGCATTGCCCACGGAGTCACAGCCGTCCCTGTCCGGGTGTCTGCGCCTGCCAGCGCCTCCTCTGGGACTCTGGCTGTAGCTTCTAAGACTGGCTGGGGAAGCAGAGAGGGTGGAGTCTCTGGTCTGCTCCTCAGCAGGGATTTCTGCTTCTTGAGCACCTGCTACGTTCCAGGCTCTGTGCTAGGGGCAAGGCACACAGTGAGCAAGGCAGCCATGGCCCCTTCCGAGTAAAGCTCACAGTTTTTCTTGGGGTCGGGGTGGCGACAAATAGTAAATAAACAAACAAGTAGATGTATAATTGCAAATTGTAATGAGCAGAACAAGGGAGCAGTAGAGAATGTGGCAGGGGGGTGGGTTCTGGCACACTGAGGCCGGGCAGTTTGGGAGGGCTTCTCTGAGGAGGTGTCTTATCCCATTATCAGATGGGCAAGGAGCAGGAAGAGCATTCTATGCCCTGGAGAACCCTGATGTGTTGAGAAGCTGGAAGGAAACTTGTGGGGTGGCAGGAAGAAAACCAGAGGAGGTCGGGCTAGGTAGGTGGGTAAGGCTGGGTCAGACAGAGCCTGGGGCCAATTAGCAGTGAGGGTGGGTGGGTTTTGGTCTAAGAGAAGGAGGAAGTTGCTGGAGGGTTTTAAGCAAGGAAGGGACCTAATGTAACTTATGGCTCACCAGTGCTACCCTGGCTG
This sequence comes from Ateles fusciceps, assembly GCA_036589455.1. NCBI lineage: Eukaryota > Metazoa > Chordata > Mammalia > Primates > Atelidae > Ateles > Ateles fusciceps. The sequence goes on along the minus strand of JAZHEH010003038.1, from coordinate 1,881,007 downwards.
CCGGGTAAAGAGCGGAGGGACACAAGGGCAGAGAAGAGTGAGGAGGACCACTCCAGGGAGGCCGTGGTGGGCCTGGCCCAGGATAGAGGTGCCGGCTTGGGTGGGGATATCACGGGAGGCGAGGTTTCTGGTTTGGGCAGCTGGGTTGATGGTGGAGACATTTGCCAAGGCGGGAGCCCTGGAGAAGGAGTGATCTGGGGACAAGGAAGGATGAGGTGTTTGTGGGACATCAAGGGTAGATGGCAAGGATATCAGGATCTTAGCTGTGACAACCCTGTGATTTATATATTACTTTCCCCATCTTACAGACAAGGGATCTGAAGCTGAGAACGGTAAAGCGCGCCCACCCAGGCCACACAGCTGGCAGCACTCCAAGCCAGCTGTCAGGGTGGGACCCAAAGCTGTCACCCCCACCTCAGCTTGCCTTTGAGAAGAGCAGTGCTTTGCCCCAAAGGGCGAACGAATGGTGCGATTTCAGGCACCAATGGGCCCCTCACCTCCAGTGTGACCACGGTGGCCTTCACCCAGGGCTATGTCTGGAGTCAGTGGCCAACTGTCCCCTAGGACGCACAGCCCAGAAGACTTCAGCCTCCCTGCGAGAGTGGGGGACAGCTCAGCCTCTTGGTGCCAGTGTGGCTGAGAGTATCCAGAAGGTTCAATTGTTTAGCCTGAGAAGAAGTCAAAACTTAGCTCCAAGTCAGGGCTTTTCAAGGGCATCAGAGCCCAGGACAGGGTGTCTCCCCCAGCTTGGCAGGGCGGGGTGCACTGAGAGGAGGGGAAACCCCTTGGCAGCCAGAGGACTGGGTGAAAAGAGCCCTGGACCAGGACAGGAGCCCTGGGGCCACCATGCACCTCCCAGTGACTTCAGTGTCCCCCTTTGTATGGTGAGCCCCAGAAATGAGTGAGGCTGGTGTTCTTTCCCTCCAGCATTCCAAGAGCCCCACCTTCCTGTCTTCTGAGTTGGGAGCCAAGGAGCTTCTCCAGGGCTTGGGTGTGGAGTTGTGGATAAGGAATAAAACTGATCTGGGAGCCTGGAAACCAAGGCCCAGGGTGCTGGAAGTGGACTGATGGGGGTAGGGGGGTCCTCTTCAGACAGAGGCCAGGGGCATGAGGGCAGGTGCAAGGGAGGTGTGGACTGGGAAGAAGAAGGATGGGCCCACAGGTTCCCCCACTTACCTGCCAGGGACAAGCTGGCTCATATGACAGAAGATTAACCCGGCAGCTTCTCCACAAGGAGATGGGGAGCCTGGCTGCCCTCCCTAGGGCCTAACCATGACACTGGTCTCTGGTACAAACTGGGCATGGTGGCTGGTGACTGTCAGGGCTGTACACATCCAGGGGCAGGATTCACAATGCAGGACCAGAGACAGGGCTCACTGTATGACCAGGGTCTGGCTCAGTGTATGATCAGGGTCGGGACTCAGTGTGTGACCGGGGTCGGGGTTCAGTGTGTGACGGTGGTCGGGGCTCAGTGTGTGACCAGGGTCGGGGTTCAGTGTGTGACCGGGGTCGGGGCTCAGTGTGTGGCCGGGATTGGGGCTCAGTGTGTGACCGGGGTCATGGTTCACTGTGTGACCGGGATCTGGCTCAGTGTGTGACCAGGGTCGAGGTTCAGTGTGTGATCAGGGTCGGGGCTCAGTGTGTGACCGGGGTCGGGGTTCAGTGTGTGACCAGGGTCGGGGTTAGTGTGTGACCGGGGTCGGGGCTCAGTGTGTGATCGGGGTCGGGGTTCAGTGTGTGACCGGGATCGGGGCTCAGTGTGTGACCGGGGTCGGGGCTCAGTGTGTGACCGGGGTCGGGGTTCAGGGTGTGACCGGGGTCGGGGCTCAGTGTGTGACCGGGGTCGGGGTTCAATGTGTGACCGGGGTCTGGCTCAGTGTGTCATCAGGGTCAGGGTTCAGTGTGTGATCAGGGTCGGGGCTCAGTGTGTGACCAGGGTCGGGGTTCAGTGTGTGATCCGGGTCCGGCTTCAGTGTGTGACCAGGGTCAGGGGTCAGTTGTGACCAGGGTCAGGGCTTGGTGTGTGACCAGGGTCAGGGGTCAGTGTCTGACCAGGGTCGGGGATCGGTGTGTGACCAGTGTCAGGGGCTCAGCACAGTGCTCTGTGTGTAGCCTCTGGGGCAGATTGGAGGCCCTGCCTCATCCACACTCCCTCTGAGCTCTCTGCTTGTCCCTCCCATGGGGCCTGTTAGTCAAGTGCCCCAGGCTGATGCCACCGCTCTGAGCCTCGATGAGCACAAGCCTGAATGGTCATAGCGTCTGCAGTTCCTCCAGAACTTGCTGTGTGTGAGGCACCCTCAGGACCACTGATGGGTATTATCACCCCCATTTTACAGATTAGGAAACTGGAACTCGCAAAGATGAATTGTCTTTCTGAGGTCACATCCAGTTAAGCAGCAGAGCCCAGACTCAAACTCTTTATCCCCTTGTTCCTTTTCAAGCTCCCTCAGCATTCCTCCCTGGGGCAGAGGGACCTTTGGCAGAACTCTCTTCCTACAGGTCCCCCATAGAATCTTCTTCCTCTTTCTATCTAGACTGGGGGCTTTGAGTTCAGCCTTCAAGCGAAAACTCCCTAGGAAGGCCAACTAAGCCTGAGGGTGGAAAAGGAGACCTCCCTGCGAGGTCTGAGGCATGCAGGCAGGTCCTGTCCCCAGCAGCTGGGGACTGGGCAGAGCCTGCCTGTAGGGTACCATAAACCCCAAGGACTGGGCTTCTCTCTTTGCTAGAGATTAAGGGCATGTGTCAGCCCCAATGGAGGCATTTTGGGCATCATTGTCCTGGATTTTAGAGCTCTGGAGGGTCCTTCCCAGCATCCCTGAAATCACCCCACAAGCATTTCCTCCTTTGCTTCCAGGAAGTGGTGGGAGAGTGCCACCCCCTCCTGCTGTAGGCCTGGACACCTCATGTTGCAGATGAGGCCCAGAGAGGGAAAGACACTTGTTCCAAGACACAAAGTGTGTTAGTAGTGGAGGAGCCCAGAACCCTACCTCCCACTGCCAATATTCCTAGGTGTTCCCTCCTCCTGGCTCAAAACCCTTGTAGGGACTGAAAACCCATGAGGACGTGAAACAGTCGTGTTCCACGAGTGGGACTGCAGGCACTGCACCAGCTGTTCTCGGGCCTCCCTGACATTTCTCAGCACAAGAATCACCCCATTTGTGAGTCATTTGGAAAATTTCTTGGGGGAAGTGGTCCAGAATTTGAGCGAAGTTCCAGGAGGAAGGGACTCAGGGAGAGTTGGCAGGAGGCTCCCTGAAGTAGACAGTGGGATAGATTCCAAGGTGGGGACATGAAGAAGGAGTATCTCCTTGCCGTGGCTTATCTGCAAGCCGAGAGATGGACAGAGCAGTTTGCTTCACAGCTGGGGGATCTGAAGCTCAGTGAGGCAAAGCAGTGGGCCCAGCAGTTCCCAGCTCAGTTCTCATTCACATCTGCCTGGTCCAAAGCCAGTGGGTTCTCCCAGTTCCCTCTCTCTGGCCGGACTGTGTCATTGAAGGAAAGAGACTGTCACCTGCCCTCAAGGAGCTGCTGGGAGAATGAGATTTAAGTCAGAAGTATTAGGGAGCAAGAGCTGCATTGCTGAGATCTCAGTGCTGTGTGGCACAGAACACATCCATGCCGTTGGAGCCGCTTGGAAAAGCTGGACAGAGTTTAGAGAAGATTGGGGACTGGGAAGAGCAAGCTTAGCCCCTGGGGTGTGTGCGTAGCCCAGGTGGACTAGGGGTAGTCAGGAAGGCAGCTGTCCGGGGTGCTGAACCAAACCACGCCCATGGGCCTGTCTGCAACTCTTCCCGGACGCTTTGGTCTGTCCCTTTTCATGTCTGAGGCTCCGTTTCCTCACCTAGAGAATTAGAATACTGACACCTACATCACGGTCTCGTTGAGAGAGTGCAGGAAGGCCATGACATGTTGTGCTGAATATGTGGCCTGTGTTCAGTTGAGGCTCTCCAAATGGGGTCATCAGCTGAAGGAGGAAAAACGTCCTCCCCAAGCCCCTGGGGTGGAGGGTGGGGTCATCTGTGGTACCTGACCCCAGCCACGTGATCCCTCAGGAATGGCAGGTGCTGTAACAGAGTCAGCACTCCCCCTTGGCATGGGAAGAGGCAGCTTGTCTTCTGGGGCCTCTCCACCCATCTGATGCAGGTGTCCCCCAGCCTGTAGGCCTGGACACCTCATGTTGCAGACAGGATGACTGGGAACCATAGAGGGCAAGACACTTGAGCCAAGAAACACAGTGTGTTAGTGGAGGATGGGCAGAGCCCCACAGTCCTATCATCCAAAGCGTATTTTCCTGGTTGTTGCCTCTCCCGGGTGCAAAAGCCTTGTTGGAACTAAACACCTTGGAGCACCCAAAGGAATGAAGCTCTAATGTGGGACTTCAGGTACCACCTGTGACGCCTGTTTTCTTGGGCCTTCCTGACCCCCTCTACTAGCCTCAACCCCTAGGCAGCTTGGGTCCTAGCTCTCGGCTGTACCTTCATCTCTCTTAACCATAACCCCAAACTCCTGGCCCTGTGCAAGCTCTCTTAATCTTGTTGAGAGGGTTACCTGACGCTGGGTAATTTGTAAAGAAAACTCTCTAAAGGAATACCTGACACTGGGTAATTTATAAAGAAAAGGGGAATATCTGGGTCATGGTTCTGCAGGCTGTACAAGCATGGCGCTGTCGTCTGCGTTAGGGGGAGGGGCCTCAGGGAGCTTCCACTGGAGGCAGAGAGCAAAGGGGAGCTGGCATCGCATGGCAAGAGGAAGGAAGTGAGGGAGGTGTGGGTGGAGGGAGGTGCCAGGCTCTTTTAACCAGTTCTCATGGGAACTAATAGAGCGAGAACTCGTTACTCCTTAGGGGGTGAGGAGGGCACCAAGCCTTTCATGAGGGATCTGCCCCCATGACCCAACATCTCCCACAGCCCCACCTCCAGCATGGAGAGGGTCACATTCCAGCTATTTGGAGGCGGCAAACACCCAAAGTATATCACAAGCCTCTCAGGCCCCTTTGTCAACTCCTGGGTGCCCATCCCGCCAGGGAGGTGGGATGCTTTGGGGCAGGCGTTGGGTGGGGGAGAAGGCTGCTGGAACCCAAAGAAGAGCCTTCTCTCACCCTCCCACCTCTTCTCATCTTCTCAGCCTGACGGGCCACCTTGGCCCTGGGCTTGGGATAATCTGCAGCCACCGAGAGGAGAGTCAGGAGGGGTTCCCCCGAAAAAGACACCCCACCCAAGCCTGTTGGTCATGCTTGAGATGCACTCCAACTCCTGCGCCATTCCCCTTTCAGCTTTTGGCATCCCCTTGTCTTTTAGAACCAGACAGTGCTAAGTGTGCGTCCCAGCTCTGCCATTTGCCAGACCTTGGGCAAGGAACATATGCCCCAGAGCCTCAGTTTCCTCATCTGTCCAGTGGGAATAGGAACACCCATCCCACAGTGTGCGGTTTCAGTGGAGGAGTGCGCCTAACAGACGACACTACAGCTTTTTCTCCTGCCCCTCGTCCCCTCTTCCCCTGGTGACACTGGCCTCCCACCCACCCCTGCCTGTTTAGACCAAGAGCTGAAGCCTGGCCTGTGGGTGAGGTTGTCCTGTGAAAGACAGGAAGGAGGAGGCCGCAGGTAGCAGGCAGCACTAGTGCTTTTAACACTGTGAGGGGACCCAGCTGAGCTGCTGCAGCCATGCGTAACTTCTGACCTTGCTGCCTCTGGCTTGGCTCTGGAAGGTTCCCCTCCCCAGCCTGCCCCTGCTCACCCAGGTTTAGCAGGAGTGGCCACTTGCAGTGATGTGAAAAACACTTGGAGTAATACAACTCGGAGACTTTGACCACTGGTAACACTGACCCCACCTACTACCCTGCCTGCAGCTGGCCCAAGGCTCAGACCCCACGCACCCCTCCACCAGTCAGTCCAGCCAGACTAAGTTTCGAAGGGTCAGGTTTGGCCTCAGCTCTGCGTCCCTTTCTCTGGACACAGAGTATTCACACAGAGCCCGGCACAGGGTATGTGTCCAAAACGCTTTAGCTATTAGTGGCAGTAGTAGTTAAGAGGTGTTGTCATGATAGTACAGCAGTCCCATTTCACAGAGGGGCTAGGTGAGGCCCACATGGTGAGAGCCGCCATCTCTGTGCAATCTTCTCAGCTCTGCCGCTTTTCCAGAATAGGCAACTCCTTTCGACTTCTTTCAATTGATCTGCAATGCTCTGGTTAGGGGGGAGAGCTTGGTAGTCAGTGGGATAGATTCCAAGGTGGGGAGAGGGTGTTGGAGGGAGCAGCTCCCAGGGGGTGCAGGTGCCCTGAGGAGGCCTGGAGCAGTTTGATGGGCAGGAGGCTGATCTGCCCAGGGACCCTCTACCTAGGAGTGCCCTGCCCTCAGTCCTCCTCTGCTGGCTCCTCAGCCGCCTCCTGAAACATTGAGAGTGCTAACGTCTGTGATGACAGCAACGCCTGTGCCACCCCTGTTACTTTGGCATCCGCTGCCTCCTTCCTTGCCCCCTGAGGATCTGCCAAGTCCTCCTTCCTCTCAGCCCCTTCCCTGCCGGGTCCAATGGGCAGAATTCTGACCTGGTAGCATTGCTGCCAGCTGGTTAGCAGGTAAACTCAGCCCATGAAGTTAATTGCGCACTTACTGTGTTTGAGGCACTAGGGATGCTGAGGACCAGCTCTAAGGGGCCCTGCCACCAGGCAGGGGTGGTGGATCGTTAGTATATGCTTACTGTGTGCGAGGATGACAGTATGCGCTCGCTGTATAGGGGGATGATGGTTAGTGTGCACTTACTGTGTGCAGATGATGGTTAGTGTGCACTTACTGTGTGCAGATGATGGTTAGTATGCACTTACTGTGTGCAGATGATGGTTAGTATGCACTTACTGTGTGCTGATGCTGGTTAGTATGCGCTTACTGTGTGCAGATGCTGGTTAGTATGCGCTTACTGTGTGCTGATGATGGTTAGTATGGGCTTACTGTGTGCTGGTGATAGTTAGTATGCGCTTACTGTGTGCTGGTGATGGTTAGTATGCGCTTACTTTGTGCTGATGATGGTTAGTATGCGCTTACTGTGTGCTGATGATGGTTAGTATGCACTTACTGTGTGCAGATGATGGTTAGTATGCGCTTACTGTGTGCAGATGATGGTTAGTATGAGCTTACTGTGTGCTGATGATGGTTAGTATGCGCTTACAGTGTGCTGATGATGGTTAGTATGTGCTTACTGTGTGCAGATGATGGTTAGTATGCGCTTACTGTGTGCTGATGATGGTTAGTATGCGCTTACTGTGTGCTGATGATGGTTACTATGTGCTTACTGTGTGCTGATGATGGTTAGTATGCGATTACTGTGTGCTAGTAATGGTTAGTATATGATTACTGTGTGCTGGTGGTTAGTATGCACTTACTGTGTGCTGGTGATGGTTAGTATGCGCTTACTGTGTGCTGATGATGGTTAGTATGCAATTACTGTGTGCTGGTGATGGTTAGTATGTGATTACTGTGTGCTGGTGGTTAGTATGCACTTACTGTGTGCAGGTGATGGTTAGTATGCGCCTACTGTGTGCTGATGATGGTTAGTATGTGCTTACTGTGTGCCGATGATGGTTAGTATGTGCTTACTGTGTACAGGGATGATGGTTAGTGTGTGCTTACTGTGTGCTGCTGATGGTTAGTATAAGCTTACTGTGTGCTGATGATGGTTAGTATGTGCTTTCTGTGTGCTGATGTGGTTAGTATGCGCTTACTGTGTGCGGGGTCCGGGCTAGTGCTTTCCTGACCATTGGTGAGGTAGGAGCCACCCAACTTTGCTGATGAAGAGACTGGGGCCCAGGGAACCAAGGGAACTGCCAGGGTCCTCAGCAGAGAATGCAAATGTTGTGGGTAGATAGGGCTGGACTTGGGGGAAACAGAGAGGAGGAGCTGACCAGCAGCTCCTGTCCTGGCAGTGTGAGTAAGCTCAGGAGGCAGCAGGCTGCCCTTGGCCTTTCCTGACACATCCCGGGCCCCTTGGTAGCCACGTCTGAGGAATTTCTTCCTTATGTCAGTCCTTAGTCCTTCACTGAGCACAGAGCAGCCTGCAGCCACTGCATGGGGCACCCAGTAGGGCAGTCCCGGGCCTGCCCTCGTCCGCCGGGACTCTGCCTCCGCCTCTCCCCTAAGGCTGCAGGCACTTTCGAGGAGGCAGCCCCTCTCCTGGTTCTCTTCTGTGCTCGCTCAACACCTCTCACCCTCTGGTCCTGCCTGAAGGCCCCTCCGCTGGGCCTGATGGTCCTGCCACACCTCATCTGTGTCTCCTCACCCCTTCCAGCCTCCAGCCCATGAGGTCAGCCCTCCCCGTGACTGTATGATGTCTCTTCAGCTTCCCATGCCCGCCTTGGAGGAAGAGTGCTTCCCCCTTCAGACTCAGGCTCGCCCCTGCCCCTGAGGGAGGGCCATGAGCCCCTCACGGTCAGGCATTCCCTTTCCACAGCTCCTGTCTGGCGTGCGCCATCCCTTCCCCAACTATGCAGGGCGTCTGAGTTCCCAAACCAGTAGCGGGTCCTGGTCACCCCTATGGACCTTGGGGCAGCGTCTGTGAACCTTAACTTTTCCTTCTCCTGAGTGGGCCAGAATGGTGCCCGGAACTTAGTAGTAGGCACTCAGCACACGCCTGTTGGATTAACGGACTAAGGAAGCAATGAATTCCCGGCCTGGCTGCCTCACCTGGGTGTTGTGCAGATCAAAGTCACTAATGGATTTGTTACAGAGTTAAGGATGCTGTTTGTACAGAAGGCATGGGGGATGCTCAGTGGGACGCTGGCGCTGTGGATTATAACCACCGCCCCTCACTTTGCAGATTCCGCCTCCCAGATCCCTCCCTCATCCGCCCTCCTCTCCATCGCTCTGCCCCATCTCTCCCCCGCCGCTGCCTCACTGCTAACTCACTTCCTCCTGTCCTTCTGCATGAAATCTATCCTCCCCCAGGTGGTGGCCAGAATGATCTTTCTGAAGCACAAATCTGGACCCCAGCTACTCCCCATCAGAACTTCAGGCTCCTTATGACTCCTGGGATAGAGCTCCACCCCCACATGGTGCCCACCAGGCCCTGCCTGAAGGAGGGGGCTGTCTCCCCCCTCTCCAACTACTGGGCCGTTGCAGTTGTCACGGGCAGTCTGCAGTGCCCTTCCCCACTGCTTCCCGATCCAACTCGTTTTCCTTTAAGACCCTTCAAAGATCCTTTCACCCTGGAAGCCTTTCCCAACCCCCCAGGCGTGGATCAGATGCCCCCTACCCTGTTTCCACAGCCCCTCAGGTGCCCACTCTCACACAGCCTCTGAGTTGTCATCTCCCACCTTCCTGGGCTCACTCCGCACCCTGCTCTGGCGTGTTTGTACCCTTAGTTCACAGAAAGCATTAGAGAGCATTTGCTGAATGAATGAATGAATGAATGAACAGGCAATTCCCCCAGGCTGTGGGGACTCTGGGTTGGACCTTTGGGCCCACTGAGGGGGAGTGGGCCACACAGTGTGCCTCTGACCTGTCCTGGAGGTGGCCTCCTTTCTGTGGGTCCTGCTGGGCTCCAGGCATCTTGTCCTGGAATTGTCCCCACCCACAGACCCCGCAACAGCAGAGGCTACATCTGCAGCGAGGAGTTCTGAACTGTCCCAGGGATTTACTACAGGTTGAGGGTGGCACAGGAGCCCTGAGAACAGAGCCTGGGGTCTGCAGAACCTTCTCATCTGGTGCCCTGATCCCCACCCTACCACCGTCATCTGACCCTTATAACCACACGCACAGGTCAGTTCCGCCCCTACCCTGCCCTGAGACCTTTCCTGGTCTGAGCTGCTCCAGCCCCTACACTGCCCTGCACCAGCAGCCTGGCACTGAGCCCCGGCTGTGTTGCCCAGGCTGGAGTGCAGTGGCACAATCACAGCCCACCACAGCCTAAAGCTCCTGCCTGCCTCTCTGCTCCTCTGACCTGGCTGCAAGCCCCCGCCATGTGCTTTGTCCAGTCCTGCCGATGGTCTGGCTACTACCCTGCCTGGGATTTCTGACTTCCTGGTCTGGCTACCCTGGTGCTGACCACCTTCCCATGAGTGTCACCTCATTGTGGGCCCCACCCATGCCTGCAGTTCCACCCTGACCCCTGCCTCCAAGCCCAAAAATCTGGGTACTCAGTCCTGAGTGTGTGTGGGGGGGGGGGGGGGGTGAGTTGGGAAGATGAGGACGGGTCTGTTTTGCTCAGGGGGATCTCCTAAAACTGAGGCTTCTACTCACCGAGCCACTGGAAACAGGGGCTGGAGGTGGGGTTCTGGCTGTAAGTGCCCAAGGTGGGAGACACCCAGAGATAGGGAGCAGGAAGGGTTTCCTGGAGGAGGTGGTGGTGCTCTGGGTGAGCCAGTGAGGATGAGGAGGACGGGGGAGGCCCTCCCTGGTGGGCAGAGCAGGATGCCCACTCTGTCCTGGGCTCCGTGCCAGCTTCGTGCTCACCCCCGGCACGGCCAGCCTTCGGGTGGATATTATTAGCTCCATCTAACAGACAGGAAAACAGAGGTTCCAAGGGGCTCAGGGACTTGCCCAGGGTCACTTGGCTGACCAGCGGCCTTGTCAGGCCTCCACCTGGGTCTGGCACCGTTCCAGGCTCATATGGCGGGAGCAAGGGGAGAGGCGGGGAAGAGGGAAGGGAGGCGGGCACCCGTCACAAACATCAAAGCAGCTGCTGACTGTGACTCTCCAGGGTGGGGGTGTGGGATGGGGTTGGCTTTCTGAGTTGGTCCTGCTCCCCCGCTCCCCCACCGTGGGAGAGCCCTCACGATGCGAGGTTCCCACTGCCCCCTCCCCAGAGAGGCCGGCAGTTTGCCTCTTCAGAGGATAATTCCCCATTATACAGAGATATTTAGCCTAATAGAAGCCGACAGATCATTCAGGGCGGTAATGTACTCCTGCTTCAAGCGTGTAGTTTCCTCGGCCTGAACTCCAGATTAAAGGCTCCTTGCCCAGCCCGCCCTGTGCCGGTGCCTGTGACCTTGACTGCAGTGATGGGGTAGGTTCTCCCTCCCTCCTTCTCTCCTCCTCCCTTGCCAGTTTCCTCCTCCCTCCCTTTCTCTCTCTAAAAAAAAAAGATATTTTTCTTCTTAAATGTTCAGTGGAAAGACTGTTGCTTAAACCCTGCATGCTCTGGGAACAGGCCGATGGTGCTGGGCTGCCAGCCGGCCATGGGAACACCTGGTCGGCTCAGAGCTCAGCCACAGATCGGCTGGGCATGGTGGGCAGCCTGGGCGGCAGCTGGACACTACAGCCAGGCTGGGGCAGGTGGAGGCTGGGCAGATGGCCTTGCCCAAGGCCAGAGCTGTTCCCTCTACTCCCCTCAACCCATTTCCCTGCCCCAGAACTGACCCACAGGGGCCTGACCTGGACCCTTCAATGCGTGGGGGGATGCCTTTAATGACTGGGGAGCACTGTCAATGATTGGGGCGCTCCTTCGGCCTGAGCATGTGGGGGATGAGCCCAGGGAACACTAGTGGCTAGATCTGAGGGGCAGATGGCACCAGGTGGCCTTGCGGGCCCTGCACTGATCAGGAGGGCAGCTTCCGGGGCTGCCTCTCTGGCCCCTGCAGGGTTCCCTTGTCGATTCCGCGTCTCAGTCTCCGTAGCTCTCTTTGTCCTTCCTTTGTCTCGCCTTCTCCCCCACCCTGCCGCCACCACCACTACCGCCTCTCTCTGCCTACCCCTGCCCACCCCATCTGCTCACCGGACTGGCTGTTCAAACTGCCTGGCACTTCCGCGAGGCAACAGGGAGCAGGGGATGGCATGGGATCTTTGGAACCAGTGAGCCCTGGGTTCAAATTCTGGCTCAGCACTTAACAGCTGTTTCTTTCCATTTAATATTTTGAATTTGGACAAATTCCTTAATCTCTCCGGGCTTTCACTGCCTCACCTGAAAAGTGAGATGCTCCCACTTGGCCCTTAAGATTATCCTGAGGTCTGTCAGGGCGGTGTTCAGCGTATGCTGTGCCAGTGGGTGGCAGCTTCCCCCACCTGCAATCCCAGTCTCCCTGTGGAGACCCCACCTCCTGATGCTCCTATGTGCCCAGATGTCCTCTCTGCCTGTGTGGTGGGAAAGGGGAAGGGGGTCAGGGGGGGTCTCTGGTTGCCGCTGGCCCACAGCAGCCGTAAGTGTTAGGGAAGAAAGGCGCCTTGTGGGAGGGACCCTACTTTACTTCATTTCTGGGCAAAGCCTAGTGTTTGGTACTGGTCTGATTTGAAGGAACCAACTTAAGGGGCTGTGGCAAAACCACCAGGGGTAAAAGGGACAGAGTGGACGATCAGGCCCTGTGTATCGAGGAGAAGAAATCTTCTAGGCGGAGACCTCCCTCTCAAGTTTCAGGGCAGAGGGCAAAGAGTGCCTGTAACCCGCAGGGATGGGAGTCTTGGCAGCTGGATGGAAGCCCACGTGGAGTGGGGAGATTCCTGCATCTTCCAGGGCAGGGGTGGCGGGGTGACTACCAGGGATGAAGGAGGAGAAGGTCCTTAGATGTGAGGCCGCAGAGGATCTGAGGCTGATGATCCCACTTCCTCTCAGGGCCTGTTTCCTCATCTGCTAGGTGTGGCTTGTCGTGCTGCCCTATCTGCCTCACAGCGTGGGCTGCAGATCCAGGAGGAGAATCAGTGGGAGCATTCTGTGATGTGTGATGTCCTAATAATAATAACTATTATGCTGGACATTGCCTTGCTTCCTGAGTCTCTACAACACCTACTTCAATCCACGCAACCTAGCCCTGATTCATGTATTGACAGAGTTAAAGACACTCATGGCAGAAATCGACCTCCCTGTTGAATGCAAATGCCCACCCCACACATATGGTCCCCAGACCTCTGCTTACATACCTCCAGGGGCAGGGAGCTCACCGCTTCTCATGCTGAGCAGAGATCTGTGTCCCTGGACTCTTTTCTCCTTGGACACATGCATGCCAAGTCATGCCAAGTCTCTTCGTCAGGGACCGCAAGTCCTGATCAGGCCCCTGAGGCTCCTTTAAGAGGGGTGGAGTCTGGTTGTAAAAGCAGTCCCTGTCTGCATAGAAGCTCTAGGAGTCTTCTTCATTCCTCTCCTTTTCTTACCCCCACCCCCTCACATCCAACTCATCAGCCAGCTGGTTCTGCCACAACGCACTGCCCGAATCTCTGTTTCCTCGCTCTCTATGCCATCACCCTGGCTGAGCCCTGTCCTTGGGCTATTGTGACCCGGGTCCTCTGCCCCAGGCCTGCTCTCCTTGAGTTCATTCTCCGCTTGGCAGCTCGAGAGAACTGTTAACAATAAAGAAAACATCATAGCGCTTCCCTGGTTAAAACCCTCCAGTTACTTTTCATTGCATTTGGGATGGAATCCAAAGCCCTTATCCTGGCCCTCAGGGCCCCAGCCTCCCACTACAGCTTCATTTCCCGCAGAATAAATGCCAGTGAGACTGCTTCAGAAAGACCTTCTTTGCGCCTGTAGCTTGAGTAACCCACCAGCCCCAGCCCAGGTCTTCTCTTTCATATTACCAGGTTTTATGATCATTATTGCCTGTCAGTCCTTGGAATTACCTTGTTTATGTATCCGCTTATCATCGATATCCCCTGTCCCCATGAGAGCACCAAACTGGTTTGTGTTGTACCTCAGTGAATCCTAGCCCCTATAGTATACCTGGCACATAGTAAGTGCTAAATAAATATTTGATGCATGAATGAAAAATACCACAGAAAACAGGAAGAAATAGCCGATGATACCATCGTGGCTGTGGTGGCAGTTAATGATACGACGGTTTTGCGTGTGTGTGTGTGTGTGTGTGTGCATGTGTGCACGTGGGTGTGTAAGCTGGAAATCACCTGCCCTTTTAATCACCTGGGCCTGAAGCAGTGCATGCATGGGAGACACACGTGCCCCTGTAGGCCACACTCATGCACACTCACAAGCGCACACACACACACACTCACACTCACACGGCCGTTTTGTATTCAGTAGCATTGTGACCTATGGTGAAGTCTTTTGCCTTTGGGGCCTCCGTAGCTCCACCTGTGGAATGTGGCTGCCTGGGGCTAGAGGCAGAGGCCTGGATACCATGGCCTCCGGAGGGGGAGCACTGGAGGCAGCCGGGACCCCAGAGCCGGGAGGGAGCCGGGGAGGTGTTGATTGAAGTTTACCTCCACACAGGGCTGCTCCCTGCTGCCCTCTGAGGTGAGGATCTCACCCAGGCAGGAGGGAGTGGTCCCAGGTCGGGAAATTGGCAGAAAAGGCTGGGGACCGGAACTTTGCTGCTGGGAGGTGTATGACATTCACAGTCGAGGTCTCCTGGATGCATCCTTGACTTCAATTTGATAAGTTCTAATTTTTGTTTGTGAGCTTGTTGTTTTAAAAACCGTTTCCTTGCTACATGTATTTTACTTCTTGAACTTTTTTCATTCAGTTACTATGAAAAAGAATTGCCATGAAGTTAAAAAGGAGAAAAACTCTCCATCCCCTGTTTCCCCCTCCTCCAGGGCGATAACCACTCCCGCCCCGCCCCCTCGTCCTTTCCCTTTGATGTCAGTACTAGAGCCTTGCAGAATATTTGGGAAGTAGAAGTAGCCCCAGGTTACTTAATCCCTCTGTGCTTCAGTTTCCTCATCCAAACAATAGAGGTAATAATTGTTCCTTCACCCAGTGCAGATTCCATGAGTTAGCTTTTAATTTGTCAAGTACTGAGGAAGGTTCCTGGCACTTAGTAAGTGCGATGTGCCTACGTGTTTACGTAAGATGAGTAAGTCAGAAGAAAGGGCAGCGTAATGCTGCCACCATGGCACAAAGGACAGCTGTAGAAGTCTGTCTCTGCCATCAGAAATCAAGGGTTCGAACCCCAGCACTGCCCACACTCCCCGTGGAGTCAGAAGCACGTGTGTGGTCGGTTTTTCTAAGCTTCGGCTCCTCCACCTGTAAACTGGGTCTGTAATCTGGACCCCAGGATGCCACAGTGTGGGTGGGAGTGACGGACGGGCTCAGTGAGCAGAAGCCTTGTACACCCCACAACCCAGCCTCCACCTGCATCCATTTTCTCAGCTTCCCACCTCATTATTATCACAGAAACATTACCTGGCGTCACTACCTGCCTCTGTGTTGAGCATTTTTAATGGTTGTGTAATACTCTTGGCAGGGGTGCCGTGAATGACTCCATCATCTCTGTTGTGGAGTGTTTAGACAGCCTGCAGTGTCTTGCTGGTATAAATAACCCTGTGGGGGAACGGCTCTGTGCCCAAGAGGCTTCCCCCTCTGAGTGCAATTTTCCTGGACAATCCCAGGACATTCACTGGGACTGCTTTGCTAGAGGGGCTGAGGGAGGGTCCAGTGGCAGTGACTGGAGGAGATAGGTCCCTTCAAGGGTGTCCTGATACCCTTCCCCAGGGACATGGCTTCCCCCGGGAGGCAGCATGGGTTTCAGGGCAGCAGGACACTCTGCTAATGATGAGCATGATGGGAAGACACAAGGCCACGGCGGGAAGGGCAGTGGGTACCGAGGAGGACCGGGTCTGGGAGTTGGAGGACTGGGCTTGCCTTTGCCGCCATCTCACGTGTGACCCCGGGCAAGTCCCTTCTCCTCCCCGGACCTCAGGTTTTCCCAGGTACTGTGGCCAGGAGGTCGGCAAGGGTTGATCTGGGGTTGTGTTGTCCAGCGTGGTAGCCACTAGTTACATGTGGCTATTTAGATTTAAATGTAAATTAATTAAAACAAAATTAAAACTCAGTTTTTTAGCACGCTGTCCGCACTGCAGTATCCACATGTGACTGCTGGCTGCCATATTGAACAGCGCAGACGCAGAACGTTTTCGTCGTGACAGAAAGTTCTGTTGAGCAGTGCTGGTCTAGAGATACTTCCAGGGTTCTTCCTTTGGTCTCACCTTCACCAGGGCGTGGCCACCATCTGCCCTACCTCCTGTACCCCTCGGGCCCTTGTGAACCCTACCACTCACTCTTGTTTCTCCTCTTTCTAGGGATCTTATGATCATGACCTGGCTACCTTGAGTCTGTGGGGCTACCCAGCCTTCAGCCTGCATCTCCAGGGCTCTGACTATCCAGCTCCTGGACCAGCTCCCAAGCCTACTCCTGACCCCAACCTGGGCCGAAGGGACTCCGCAAGCTTTGGGACCCAGCGGGACACAGCAGCAGTCACGGTAGGTGGCATCTCTGCTGTACCTGTTCCCTGGCTCCTGGGGATATCCAAGCCTTCTAGGTCTCCAGAACAAGAAGGATACCTTTCTGTACGCTGTATCTGTCAGGATCCTTTTGATTGTAAGTAGCAAAGAACAAAAGCGAAAACAAACCCTATTTCATTAAAATGAAGTTATCAGCTCATGTAACCAAAGTGTTTGGCGGTAATATGGGCTTCAGGCAGGGCTTGATGCAGCAGTGGTTCAGACAGTGCAAGCAGGACCTTGTTTTTGTCTGTGTTCCTTCATTCCTCTTCTTGGTGTTGGCTCCATGCTTAGTGGCGTCTGGTATGGCATGGTCAAAAGATGCCTGGCAGCAGTTTCTGGGGTAACGTGCTTCTAGGTGTAGATCTAGGGCTGGGGGCGGAGACAAAAGCTTCCCTGACACAACAAATCAAAGTCCCTGAGTTGATCTCGGGGTCCTATTGGCAGGATTCAGCTCATCCGGAACCTTTAACTGGGTCCACAGGACTTAGAAACACTGATGGGCTAGGAGTCAGGGTCGTCCTTCCCCAACCATGTGACCAGGAATGAGGGGCGAGTGTTTCCCAAAGGAATATTGGGGTCTGACTGACAGGAGAAGGGAGACCCCTCCCCAACTAAGGAAGCCAAATAACAAGTAATTATTCTAGATGGTGTCTTAGATGGCTATGGACGTGCTGTGTGCCCTTGGACAAATCGGTGCCTCAGTTTCCTCACCTGATAATGAACTTCACCTGGCAGGGATGCTGAGATGACGCATAAGGCACTGACATCTAGCAGGTTCTCCGTAAAGCCTCGTTCCCTTCCCCTTCTTGCTTCCCCTCTCCGGGAAGTTTGGGACGTCGCTGGTTTGGGAATGTTTGTTTTTTTGTTTGTTTTTATGAACCTGGAAGGAGCTGCTGAGGAGTATCGTTGATCAGAACCCTCAGAGGCAGAGCCTGAGATGCGGATTTGTGTACATGAGCTATAAGGAGGGCAGGGCCTGGGGGAAGGGAGGAAGAAAAGAGACTGGGGTAGGAATGACAGCCCAGGCAAAGCTGGGCTTTGGGCTGGTCCAGGGGACCCTGGAGCATAATTCACGCCACAGAATTACCCTTCCCACCCCCCACAAGGAGGTCGGGCTTTAGGGCCCCTGTGTTAATCAGTCATTGTCTATGAGCCGTCTGTGGGAGGGTCTGGATTGCCCAGGTGAGGTGGCCCCCATTTGTGAAGGGCCGTTCTCTGGAAAAGGGGGGAGCCATGAGCTGCAGCAGCCCTCTGGGCATCTAGGGGACAGAGTGGTGCACCGATCATCGAGGGCGTCCAGGCAGCTACCCTTTAGTGCAGGGAGGCAGAACCTGTGTCCCAGCCTGGCCGGATGTGGACTTCCTGCCCCAGAGTGCCAACGCCTTCTACCGCAGGGGGCTGGCTGCCAACCAGGGGGCTGGGGACGGGATGGACCCTTGGCCCCTCCTTTGAAGAAAGCTCTTCCACACCCAGGCTGTGCACTCACCCTCCGCCCCTGCTGCTTCTCTAGTAATTCCTGGTCTCCCCTCTGGACCTTAGCCTGCAGCTCGCCCTGCCTAGTATGCCCTTCCTCACTCTCGGCCCTTTCCTACTTTTCAATGCCTGGTTCAGGTCCCTTCTTCTCCAGGAAGCCTCTGCTAATGGCTCTGACCAGTGGTTTTCTGCAATAGTCCATCTTCCAGCTCCACCCTTTTCACAGGTGAAAGACCAAGGCCCAGTGGGCGTTTCCTCATGGGTACTCTGCTGGTCACCACGTCAGCACCAAAGTGCATTGCTTTCTTTGTCTTGACTGCCAGGAAGCTCACAGCTGGTTTGTCGCCCATTTCTGATAAGTGCCGGGATGCTGTGGCATGCGGTTGCTTAGTCACCTTGCCTCTGGCCTCTTCTCTCTCATTTTTCCTTTGTCCTATGTCTTCCTTTGCTTTGCAGCAGGTACTGCCTCTGTCGTTCTCAGCGGCCTCCAATTCTTTTGGAGGGAGGTGGGGTATAAATAACCAGCAGTGGTGAGAAGCGAAGCGTTCAGTGCTGACTGCAGCCAAATGCTAGGCCCTTGCTTTTCTAGGGGCAGCTCGGGCAGGGGGTCTCCCCCAGGCCCAGGGTCAAGCCTGTCCCTAAGGAACACGGAACCCTGCCAGCGGTGGCCCCAGTGCTGTGCCCACTCTGCCCTCCCAGGGTCGGCACTAGCAATATTCTGCCGCTGCTGCCCTCTCCCCTCCCCCCTCCCCATCTTATCAGAAGCTAATGAAAGAGGCTGGGCAACCCAATCCTCTGGTAATTAAATTTACTTAACGGGTATTCAAGTGGAGTAATGAGAAGTTTAATGCAGTGATTAGATTTTTCTTTAATTAATTAAAATGAGAGCCATGTGTCTTGCCAGCAGACCAGCTTGACCCTGTGTTTGAGAGCAACAGAGACAGCAGGGGGGCTTGGATGGGCGAGCGGGGGGCTCGGGGGCAGGTGCCACCTCCTGCCCCTGACGCTGCTATCCTCAGAGGCAAGCCCAGCTCGGATGCCCATCCAGGCCAGTCTCTGAATTGGCCCCTGTTTCTGAGGTTTGTAAGTGAGTAGGCCTGGTCACTCAGGGCCAGGGATTCAGCAGCCCGTGCCCTCAGAGAGTTGAAAACTGAACCGGGATGGAGGATTTAGACAGGACCATCTATAAGCGTGGTTTAAAAACAAGTAGTTGTGGATTGAGCCTGTCCACAAGGATAAACAGAAGCCTGATGGATGGAGGTGGCCCCGGAACAGTGCCCACTCTGCCCTCCAAGGGTCAGGACTAGCATTGTTCTGCTTTCTTCTTTTGGGAAAAAGAGATTGCAGGCCCTGTGATGGGAGGAGGTGTTTGGGGTTGTGCACCTGAATACCACGTGCCAGCTGACACCTTGACCTTCATATTCAGCCAGACCTGGGTTTACCTCCGTTGGCACTGGATCACCTGGGGAAATAGGATGGGGCAGTGGTTGGATAACTGGGAAATCTGACGTAAAACGCAAAGCACTTTTTCACTCTGGCATTCACACTGAAAGGCTGACTGTCCTCGCTGTGCTTTTGAAGGCCGGGGTTTGGGGGGGGGAGGCAAGGAAGAGCTTGAGCCACTTCTCCTAGGGCAGAGGGAATCTGGGAATCCCAGCACAGCTGCCTGGAATGGACCACAGGACCAGCCTCGCCCGGGTAGAAGGCAGGCACAGCAAGGGCTCAGGAGACAGGCCCTGATACCCGGGGGGGCGGGTTGTGTTATTTTCAAAGCCGTGGGTAAGGTGGTAGAGAGTCCTGGGCTTTTCACAGTGAGGGACAGAAAATGTTCCTCGTTAAGACCTGACCCCAGCCCCACACTAAGCCCTGGTCCTGGACAGATGGAACCTTGATCCTGATTCTACAATGAGCCCTGACCTCAGCTGCACACTCAGTCTTGATCCCAGCCTCACACTGAGCCCTGATCCTGAATCAACTGAACCTTGATTCTGGTCCTGCATACTGAGCCTTGATCCCAGCCTCACACTGAGCCCTGATCCTGAATCAACTGAACCTTGATTCTGGTCCTGCATTAAGCTCTGACCCCAGCCGCATACTGAGCCTTGATCCCAGCCTCACACTGAGCCCTGATCCTGAATCAACTGAACCTTGATTCTGGTCCTGCATTAAGCTCTGACCCCAGCCACATGCTGAGCCTTGATCCCAGCCTCACACTGAGCCCTGATCCTGAATCAACTGAACCTTGTTTCTAGTCCTGCATTAAGCTCTGACCCCAGCCACATGCTGAGCCTTGATCCCAGCCTCACACTGAGCCCTGATCCTGAATCAACTGAACCTTGTTTCTAGTCCTGCATTAAGCTCTGACCCCAGCCACATGCTGAGCCTTGATTCTAGCCTCACACTGAGCCCTGATCCTGAACAGACTGAACCTTGATCCTGGTCCTACACGGACCCCGACCCTGGCCCCACACTGAGCTCAGTTTTGTTATGGATATGCCAATTGTGAAGCAGGTGCCTGCTGGGGTGGAAGGGGTAAATGGCCCTGTTTGTTCATCCCATTACCAAGGCTGCTGTCTCTGGGCAGGACTCCCGTGCCAGGCCCTGCACTAGGCTCTGGAATTGCCTAGGTGAATCAGATGGGATCCCTACCCACAGGGCTAGAGGGGGAGGTGACAGGCCAACAGGCAATGAGAGTGACAAGTGATCAGAGCTGAGGTGGGGGGAGGCCCAGGGGCTGGCAGGGACGTGGCTCTGCATTCCGAGTGTTCCTCTGGCAGCAGGTGGGAGATGGAGGTGCTGGAGGCAGGCGCCAGCAAGGAGGCTGCAGTGGGGTTCCTGAGGAGGCGAGAATGGTGCCCGTGGGGGAGTTTAGGGAGTCTAGGGTAAGTGGTTCTCCCAGCATAATTGGCTGTGACCCCCTAGATCACCTCAGCTCATGGTGAACCAAGGGACTTACCTGTGAGAGGGTCGATGGTGTGGGGGCACCGGGCTGATGATGACACCTCGCAAGGGAGGCATGTGTATCTATTTCGTGGAAGAGGAAACAGAAGCGCAGGCATTGCCTGATGCACTCAGCTTGAAGTAGCCAGGCTGGGCATGTGCCTGGGTCTTGCCTGCCCCCAGGCCTGCACACTGGTATTGCTGGGAGTGAACTTGCTACAGGAGCTGGGGGCTTCTTTATGACTCCCCCGCTCCCGCCTGGGTGAACATAGCCTGGGCATTGGCGGGAGTAGGGAGCCAGTCAGGGGAGCCTGGGCCAGTCAGCCTGGCATCCAGGGCTGGGGCAGGGCTTCCAGCACAGTTGGGGTTCTCGGAGCAGGGGGGAATGGGGGAGGGCCTTGGTTGGGCAGGGGACAGACAGCAGGCAGAGGCGTCGAACCACAGGCTCAGGGCTTAGACTAGCCAGGAAGGAGGGTCTTCTGCCTCCTTCACCTCCCGCTCCCCCACCCAGGGTCCCGCCCCTCTGGATTTCCAGGCACTCACACTCATTTCCCTCCTGCCACGCTCCAGCTGCTTCCCGATAGCTGGGCTGCAGAAGCCACCCAATGGCTACCCACCACCCACCTGGGGAAGCCCAGGCCCCGGGAGGGCAGGGACCTGCTCAGGGTCACGGGGCTCTGCTTCCTGCAGTGCATTGCTTTAAGGGGAAGAGTCTGTAATCCCATTATCTTGAATTTACACTTTTACTTACTTATTTTTTAGATATGGGGTCTCACTGTGTGGCCCAGGTTGGAGTGCTGTGTTGTGATCACAACTCACGGAAGCCTCCATCTCCTGGGCTCTTTATTCTCCCACTCCAGCCTCCTGAGTAGCTTGGACGACAGGTGCACCACCATACCTGGCTTTTTTTTTTTTTTAAGGTGGGGTCTCGTTATGTTGCCCAGGCTGGTCTCGAACTCCTGACCTCAAGTAATTCTCCCGCCTCAGCCTCCCAAACTGTTAGGATTACAGGTGTCGACCACTGCGCCCTGCCTAAAGTTACACTTTAAACAAGGATGGTATGTGTTTGAATACTTACCCTGGGATGGGAGGCCTTCAGGGGCGTGCTTGCACACAGGTTCACTGGTCCAGGCAGACACCCCCAGGGAGCACTGTGCCCCAGACAGGTCCACTGCTTCCCTGGGTTCCTCAGTTAGTTCCCCTCAGCAGCCTGTGAGGCTGCGTTGTTCGTCCGCAGGTGAGGGAGCCAAGGTCCTGGAACTAGGTCACAGCCACACTGTTAACTGCAGAGGCAGAGCTGGCCTGACAAGCTCAGATCCTCAGATCCTCAGTCAAGCTGCCTCCTCCACAGATCACCCCTTCCTTGCTGGGCTGGAGGCACAACTCCTCTGCCTTTCTCCAAAGGCCTCTAGCATACCCACCCACCCCATCCCCTGCGGCTTCCCACCTCGCTCCAGCTGCAGCCAGTGACTCTTACCCCCACTCCCCCACACCACCCCCTCCAGGACCTTACTCAAGCTGCCCTTGGCCCCTGGAGCTCCCCTCCCCCCCCCACTCCATCTGCCCACACCCCCCACTTCCTTCTAGGCTGGGCCCAGGTGCCACTGCCCTCATGGAGACCCCTGTGCGCCCTCACCTAGTCAGAAGCCAGAGCCCTCCCCCGGGCACCGCCCCGACCTTGTTGCTCACCCCTCTTAGGCTCCTGGCCTCCCTGCATCTGACTTGGCAGCTGCATGGCGGGCAGGGGAGTCTCTTTGCCCTGGCTTCCCGGGCCAGTTGCCCCCGGGCCTGGCACACAGTAGGTACATGAGAGGTCGCTGGGGTCCTTGCCTGGGGGAGTGACAGCAGCTTTACAAACCCATCCCTTTCCTTGGCAGTCCTAGGTCAGCTAGCTGTTTTGGGGCTGGTCCCCACCCCCAACCCAGCCCCCGACCCAGGAGGAAAGCCCCCAAGGGGCCTAATTTAGCCCTGGCTTGGCGGGGGGGATGAGGGCTGGCTTTCGCCCCCAGCAGACCTTGGTGCATTCTCCACTGTGTGTGCCCAGGTGCTGCAGCGGTTGGGGGGGGGGCAGGGGCAGGGGTCAAGGCAAATCCCAGCCTTGGGCTCATAGGCCAGTCCTGGAGCCTGGCAGGTACAGGGACCAGGGGTTTCCCATCCTGTGTGCTCAGCCCTAGTAGAAGGCTAATCACGGGCTGTGTGAACTTGAGCAAGTCATATAACCTCTCTGTGCCTCAGTTTTCCCATCTGTTAAATGAGGTGATGGTAAACCTATCTCAGAGGGTTGCTAGGGGGGATTCAGTGAGTCAATACAATGCAAGGCCCGTTGCACAGCCCCCGCTGAATGTGTGCACCTCCGAAGTCTCTGTCACCACCGTTACATGTTACAGGAGCAGGGGCCCCACCAAGGCAGAATATGGGGAGTGCTCAGGAAGAATTTCCAGAAGGTGGTGACACCTGAGCAGTGACTGAAAAGGTGAGGCACAGAAGGCAGGAAAGGACATTCCAGGAAGAGGGCCATACAGGACAAAGGCCTGGAGGCAGTTTGGGCACAGAAGGCAGGAAAGGCCATTCTAGGAAGAGGGCCATACAGGACAAAGGCCTGGAGGCAGTTTGGGGACAGGTAAGGGAGGTGGGGAGCATCTGAATTTAAGGTAAGACTGGAACAGGGGGGAGACCAGAGCTGGGGGTGCCCAGAGGCTGTGTCCCCAGGGTCCTAGGGTGCCACGCCAGGGAGTTTCAGCTTTGTCCTGTAGCCTGTGAGGGTTTATAGGATGAGGAATTTTTTCTTTACCATAAAAGCAACATTTGCTCAAGCAAAATTAAAAAACAGAAACAATATAGAAATGTGTGTGTAAAGTAGAAAAATCCCATTTGCCCTTAAAGAAAACCCCCCTTGGCCTGGTGTGTCTCCTGACAACATTTTCTGTGCTGTTACAAACATATTTATTGTATATTATTTAAAAAGGAAATGGAATTATATCACGCACTTGACTCCACCACTTCCATTTTTCACTTCCCAGTACATTGTGGGCATCTGTCAACGTCACGGCGCCCAGATCTGCCGTGTTCTTTTTAATCGTTGCCTAATATTCCATTGTTTGTACAAAGCATAATTTATGTAACTAGTCCCAGGCTGATGGATATTTAGGTTGCCTTCCATTTTTCACTCTTGCAAATCACGCTTCGGGGGAACATCCTCGTATATATCTTGCTGACACCCGTAAACCTTTCCGCAGGATAGATGGCTAGATGTGGAGCGGCCGGGGTGAAGGGTCTGCTGGCTCCGTTTTTATAGCAACTGTACTCCCCCCCAAGGTTGGGCCAGCTGATGCCCCTGGGTATCTGAGAGTCGCCGTTTCCCACGCCGTCCTCCACACTGAACATTCTCAATCTTTCAGTTATGTGCCAATCTAGAAAAATATCTCACTGAGGTCTCAGCACTCGCTTCTCTTCTCCCCCAGTGAGGCTGGCCGTCTTTTCGTGGAGTTAGCCGCCATGGGTATTCCTTCCTCTGTGAATGGACTGTTCACATCCTTTGCCCATTTTTCTTTTCTTTTTGCCTTTTTCTGATTGATATAAAAGAGCTTTTAGTGCATTAGGAATTTGAAAACTTTTGTCTGTTTTGTGTGTTGGAAATATTTTCCCTAGTCTTCTCTTTGTCTTTTTTAACTTTGTCTGTGGTATCTTTGGCCATAGAGAGGCTTTAGATCTTTATTTAGTCAAATCTGTCAGGCTGCTCCTCAGGGCTTCGGAGTTCGTGTCTGGCCTAGCAAGGCTTCCTGGGTGGGTTTTAAGTGGAGCAGGGATGAGGTCATATTTGTGACTGGGAAAGGCCATTCTGATTGCCACTGTGTGGCTGGGGGTAGCTGGGGGGCTGCAGGCAGGAGGATAGGAAGCGGCTGAAACCCTTGTGCCCAGAAGGGGGTGGGGAGAATTGGGGAGAAGATGAGTTTGAGAAATATTCAGGAATTGGCTGATGTGGTGATAGGATGCGAGGTGAGAGAGGGAAAGAGAGGACTCTGGAGTGATGCCTGGGTGCTTGTCTTAGGGGGCTCCGCGGCTCACGCCACCACCACCCTGAGTTGGGGACAGGACTAGGGAGGGACATGCATGCAGGTGCACGAGTGGTCACCTTGTCAGGGACACATGTACATAGGAGCACATACATGCGCACATATGTACATGCTTGGAAATTCTGGAGGTTGGTGCCCCTGTACCGTGGCCCCATGGCAGTGTGTCTGCTTTTTGTGGAGTACGTATTCTCTATAAAATGTTGTACAAGACACTGCACGCACACACACACACGCACACACGCACACACCCACACACACTTTAATCTCTACTGCCATATGAGGATGGCATTAGAGATAAGGAAGCAGTCCCAGAAAGGGCAAGTAACTTGCTGAAGGTCACAGAGTTAGCAAGTGGCAGAAAAAAGAGGTTTTCTCCATCTTAGATCTGACCACCCACAGACAGAATTTCTGCCAGTGCCATCCAGGAGGAGCTGCCATCCATTTCCAACCTGACCACCGCGGTGTTATGAAGGACTCATAGGGACGAGCGCTGGAGCCGGACTGCCGTTTAAAATGACCGCATTCCTCACAAGACGTTTTGCCTTTCCATGGTTCAGCTTCCGCATCCTGGAAACCAGGACGGTCAGGGTACCTGCCTCAACAGCACGTGTGGGAAGCAGATGAGTTAGCGGAAGGAAAGCGCTTAGCCCAGGGCGCTCATTGGGTGCGATTTATGGGGCCCGCGATGATTGTGACAACCACAGTGGCAATGGTGCTCACCCCTCACCTGGGTGTTGGCCACTTTCCCTCCTCCCTCCCCTCCCCTCCCCTCCCTCCACCCGCCCTCCAGCTGTCCCCTCATTCCTGTGCCAGCTCTTCCTGCATTCCTGTTGGCGCTGTCTTCACCATTTGCCTCTGAACCTTTGTCCTCTGTTTTCAGTCCCCAAACCCTTGGCAGACCGTGAACTAAAGCCAGACCAATCAGCGGAAATCATTCAGGGGAAAACGATTCATGTGGCATTCAGGGACTTCTCCCTCAAAGCGATTCTAGTCAGGCATTTTCCAAGCGCCTGTGCATTCATCCCAGCACAGGCTGAGAAGTCGCAGGGGCGTTCACCAGCAGGAAGAGCTTTCCCTGAGGTTGCCTGCTGGTGCCCCTGTTATCTTAGGGGGCAGCCTCTTCTCCTGTTCCTCATGCTGTCCTACAGGATCACACAACATTTAAGGTGATAATTGCCGAAGTAAAACACCAGTAAGTTCAAAATATAAACTGCAATTCAGCTCGCAGCTCCAAGGCCCTGTGGGAGTTTTCTTTATACCCCTGAGTTGTGGACAGATGAGTTGGGGGCTCCAGCGCCTTTCTGGGAGCTGGTCCTGGACCGGAGTTGAGGATAAAGCTTTGAAGATGCTCCGGCCTTTGCTCTAAAGTCAAGTTCAGGCCCTTGAATGTAAGCATAGGCCCCAGCTCTCATGGAGACGCCACCACCTGCCTCAGCTCACGTCTCCCTTCTCTAAGTGGGGAAGGTCCTACTGGTAAAGCCCATTGCAGGCCCTGGAAGCCCCCCGCTCTTCCTTGTGGGTAGGGAACTCCTGAACTTGGGAATTGAGATTATTCTACCCACACTGAAATTTTAGTTACTTAGAGGCTCCCAAATGGGGCTTAGTTCTCTCACCCGGAAAGTCATCCAAACATGTTCTAACAGCAAATGCAGCAAGGTGACCTGTCCCCAGAGGAGCCGTGGGGGATGTTGTAGGATACGCAAGTTTGGGCTGCAGTAACCTGCACCCTCTGAACTCTCAGCCATGTAATGCATCAAAGGCTTCCTTCCTTCCTCCGTTTACCACATGAACTCACATTCCATGCCGGCGTGGGAAGTAGGCAGGGAGCTGGAGCTCTGGCCCACACAGCTACTCAGGGACCTCAGCTGCCAGGAGCTCCATCATCTTGTAGCCCCTTCCAGAACATGTGGCCTCCAGTCACCACGGCAGAGAGAGACACTGATGAGGTCACACGCGGGCTCTGAAATGCTTTGGCTCAGCAATGGCAGGCATCACTTTTGTTCACAGCCCGTCGGGCAGAATGTCTCATATGGCCCAACTGACTCTAAAGGGGCTGAAGAAATGCCAGGGAAATGTGCTGACATTCAGCGAGCAATAAAATTCTCTGGTACAAAGGCTGTTATGGGACCATTCTCATAGCCAGGTTTCAGAAGAGCCAAGGCCGTGACTCCTGTTTATTCTCTCCACCTGGGGCATATTGAGTGGTTGCTGTGGCTGTGTGATGTCCCGATCACATCTACACTGTCTGGAAAGTGAGGAAGAGGATGGATTCTAGTGGGAAGCTAAGGAGGGAGCTTCCAGATCCAGACTTTACAGGACAGTGGATCCCCTCCATGGGTGCTGCATTTAGGGCTCGGCCAAGGACCTAGTTGGGAGTTCTGACTCCAAAACACCTGGGATCAAGGATTGGCTCAGCCCCTTGTTAACTGTGTGACCTCGGGCTAGTTGCCTCTCTCTGCCTTGGTGTTCCCTTCTGTACAATGGGGGTGATGGTAGCATCTCTGTCTCTTGGAGGGGTTGTGAGGACTAAGTGAGTTATAAGTAAAGTGCTCAGAATGGTGCTGGGCAAATGCTCAGGGCTCTATAAATGTTAGCAGTCACCACCGCCACAACCATCATCAACCCCGTCATTGTCATCATCTTTATCCACTACCAGATGCTATTCTAGGCATTAGGGGAATGAATACCAAGGTCTCTGCTTTCACACGTGATGGGAGAGATGGAAAATAAATAGGTAAATAATTAAGATGATAATCTCCAATAGTGATGGCACTAAAAAAATAAATCAGGCACATGGGAACATAGATGCTCATCATTATTAATCATTAAGGAAATGCAAATTAAAACCACAATGCTGGCCGGGCGTGGTGGCTCACGCCTGTAATCCCAGCACTTTGGGAGGCCAAGGCGGTGGATCACCTGAGTCAGGAGTTCAAGACCAGCCTGGCCAACATGGTGAAACCCCGTCTCTACTAAAAATACAAAAATTAGCCGGGTGTGGTGGCACGTGCCTCTAATTCTAGTTACTCCGGAAGCCGAGGCAGGAGAATCACTTAAACCCAGGAGGTTAAGTTGCAGTGAGCCGTGATCATGCCATTGTACTCCAGCCTGGGCGACAGAGTGAGACTCCTCTGTCTCAAAAACAACAACAACAACACACACACACACACACACACACACACACACACACACACAAACCACAATGCAATACCACTACATATCGTTACACTGACTTTGAAAATGGATAATACCAAGTGTTGGCAAGGGTACAGAGCCACTGGAACTCTCCTAGGTTGCTCGTGGGAATGCAAAATGGTATAGTCAACTTGGAAAACAGTTTGGCAGTTTCTTATAAAGTTAAAAATACGCTTACCACACAACTCAGCAATTCTACTGTTAGGTGCTTACCCAAGAGAAAGAAAAACTTACATTCATACAAAAACCTATATGCAAGTATTTATAGTGGCTTTATTCATAATCTCCAAAAACTGGAAACAACACAAATGTCCTTCAGCTGCTGAATGGATAAACAATGGAGTATTACATAGCAACAAAAAAGACATTCTGATTCAAGAGGCAGCACAGATATTAATAAATCAGAAATGCATTACGCTAGGTGAACAAAATCAGACTCAGAGGGCTTCACCGAGATGACTCCGTTTGAATGACACTCTGGAAAACGCACAATGACAGGGACAGAAGACAGATCGGTGGTTGCCAGGAGTGGGGACTGGAGGGAGTTGACTGAAAAGAGACAGCCTGCAAGGATTTGGGGGTGACAGAATTGTTCTTACCTTGTGGCCGTAGTGGTTACACAGCCACACGCAGTTGTGAAAACTCAGACTGTGCACCAGAGAGGGTCAGTTTTACTGAAGGGTGCTTACACCTCAATAATCCTGATGGAAAAAGTTTGCGGTAGGAAAAGTTTGCGGTAGGAAAACTGTTGAAACAAGGAAAAGCAAATGACAAGTCACTGGGTCAGGGCAGTGAGACACGGGAGGACGGCTTCCTCCAGGCTGACCTATGGAGGACATTGGAGACAGTGAGAAGGAGGTGGTCATGGAGGGATTTCTGAGGAGGTGGCAGGTGGCCAGGAGGGAAGGGGAGGGGAGGGTGGCCCATAGGTCAGGGCTGGGTTGGACAGTGCCCTCTGGGCCAGGTTAAGGGTCTTCACCCTTCTCTAGGCATAGTGGGTGCCACTGGGGACGTAGACAGAGGGTGATTGAAGCACAGGTGTTGGCAGGATGATCCAGGAGAAAAGAGGAGGGAGGAAGGGAAACCACCTGTGGCCATGTCTAGGATGAGTGATGGGGTGCAGTGAAGAGAGGAAGGGTGGTTTGGGGGGTCACAGAGAGAGAGTGTTCCCAAAGGGGGTCAGCTGCCGGAGACCACAGACTGAGGTGGGAGGGCTAGGGGTGCATATGGGATCCTTGGGGACCTTGCTGAGGGTACTGAGGGGTACTGGGGCTGAAGATCTGTAAGCGAAGCTTTCAGGAGGCAGGGGACAGATGTGTTGGCAACAATGAGAGTCCCAGAGAGAATGGGGTGGGGTTGTCCATCTGTGTATCTGTGCACTTGAATAAAACTTGCAGAGGTGGGGCTGACCTTTGGAGGACATGGAGAGGCAGTGAGAAGGTTAGGGGCTTAGCAGGGCCTTGAATGCCAGGCCAGGGTATTCATGCTCTTGGGGATGTGATTCAAGGACTGGCCACAGGGTGCTGGGGAATGGGTAGGGTGGTGCTGAGGAGCCCGTGCTATGCTGAGAGGCAGCACTGAGCCCTGCAGGGCTGGGCAGTGGGATCCACCTTGGGGAGCTATGCTGAGTGGGTCTCACCTGGGGTAGCAGGAAGCCCCATCTTTGTCCCACTGACCTTCCCGCTCTTCCTCCACAGTGCATGCTGGGACTGCGACGGACAGGCTGCCACGCCCAGGGCCCCCAGAGGCCAGTCTGTTTGCCTCCCGACGCCATCTGACCCAGGTAGGGGAGAGCAAGGTGGGCTCACCTGCCTCTTGCTTCTGTGCTGGGTGGGACGCTCTGGGTCTGAGGACTGGGTCCCCCGACTCAGGCTGGCCTTTAGTGAATGAGCCCTTGCCAGGGGGGTGTCCCCCATGGTGGGGGACACAGTGTGGCGTTTGAAGGCCCCGGCAGCAGGGGGCCTCCTGTGGAGGAGTTCCTGACCTCTGGAAAGGAAGGCCACCCAGCAGCCATTCTTCCTCCCCAGGCTGTGTCCCGGATGCTGAGAGGCACTGGGCCACGCCTTCCCCTGCCACCCCGTCGCTGTCCCGCGCTTGCCCTCTGCCTTTGCTCAGGCTGTTTTGCGCTGCACACCAGTGCCTTGGCTGCAGGAGGTTTTGCTCCCAGGTTCACCTCCCTTTGCCTTCACCTGGCTTTTCACCGCCACTGCCCAGGGCACTGCCTGATGGCACTTACTCTGGAAGTTCCCCGCTCTCTGTGGGACATCCCACAGCACCCAGAACGAGCCTGTCTCAACTTTCAACACAGCTCTGTGGTGAGCCTGAGAGAGGATATTTCTCCGCCACTCCGGACATCCCAGGTGAAGGCTTTCTGCCTAGTGCCAAGTCACCCAGGGAAGGGAATGGGATGGGGGGAGCAGCTGGGGTTGCCAGAAAAAATACTGATGTCCAGTTCAATTTGAACTTCAGACACACGACAATTTTTCAGTGTAAATATATCTCAAATTCTACAAGGCACATACAATTTTACTTGCCAAATCTGGCAACCCAAGTTGTGGGGGCTGAACCCCCAGTCTCCCTCCATCTCTGGCCAGACCTCCCTGCTGGGCTCACCCTGACCTCCTTAGATCAGCTGCCTCCAGTGCCTTTTGAGGGCGTCCTGGAGCCTGGAGCAACCAGCCTGCCCAGGCCACAATTGAGGGGCATTTCCTGATTCCCCTGCTGCCGCAGGCCGTCCCTAGAGCAGAGACCTGGCGGTTCTCGCTGGGGGCCGGGACAGCAGTCCTGGTCTTTGGGAGTGCTGTGCAGTTCCTCACCTTCCCCCCTCTGACTCCAACAGCAGAGTCCAGGCTGAGGAGGTCATGGGATGAGGCAGGGTGGGCCTTTGTGCCTGCGAACAGAGCTGTGAGACAGGCATGGAGCTGTGAAAGGAACCAGGAATAGAAAATTGCTTCGTGAGCTTGGAACCCAGAGCACTTTGGGGAGCCAGAGTGGGGGATGGGGTAACAGGGCTGAGGCAGCGACGGGTTATGGAGGGCTTGGATTGGCTTACTTCTGTACCCTTTCATAATGGGGGAGCCACAAAAGGTATTTTCTCCCCTAAGCAGAATCATTTTTCTGATTGTTAAGGTAATCTGTTCTCTCTGTTACCTGTTTTCTATGTATCTATCATCTATCTATCCATCTGTCTAGCTATCCGTCTATCTCTAGGTATTTAAAGCGTGCAGTTCAAGCCCCTTCTGTAGTCTTTTCCTCCCAAGAGCTAACACTGATAACTAGTTTGATATATCCCCTTCCAGACTTTTTTCGATGTACTTATCAACATATTTTAAAAGGGAAAACCTGGGCTCATGTTAGTAATACTGCTCCAGCACTTGATTTTTACCCAACAGTATGTCACGTGGATCATCCCAGCTCCTTCCATAGAGCTCTTCCCCATCCTTTTATATCCATTGTATGATGGTCTGCAAATTATTCATCAATTATTAACCCTGTTGACGGCCATTAGGTTGTTTCTGGCATTCGGCTATTTATAAACCTCACTCAGGGAACCTCTGGCCTTGCACATCTGTGTGTGCTTGTGCTATAGTTCTTTCGGGAGTGTTTCTGGAACCGGACCTCCTGAGTCAGAGGGTGCCCGTATTTCCACATTTCATTTGTTCTGGGCAGCCACATCAACCTGCAGAAGGTTGAGCTGATTTATGCTGCTACAAACTGTGTGCAAAATGCCCCATTCCCTCACCCTTGCCAATCACGGGAATTATTAATCACTTAATCCCTGCCAATTTGACAAATAAAAATGATTTTACTTTGTGTTTCTTAAACTGTTAATGAGGTTGAGCATATTTGTATATGCTCATTGGCCATTTCTGTTTCTTCACTTGTAAATTGCTTGTTCATGTCAAGTCCTCTGCTCGTGTATCCATTCATTCAGGAAGTATTGACTAAGCACCTACTATGTGTCAGACACTGTTTTAGTTAGGGAGCAAACAGTGAACAAAACTGACAAAATATACCTGCTCCAAGGAACGTAAGCTGTGATGGAGGAGACACAGACAAGGAAAAATACAGCGCGTGTGTGGGAGTGTTAGGTGCTAGGGTGAAAAAAAATCAAGCAGAGGAGGGGGATGGGAAGTGCTGGGTAACCTGGACACGGTCGTCAGGGAAGGTCTATCTGAGAGGTGGCATTTAGATAAAGACCTGCAAGAATCGACTGAGTCCAGTGGATGTCTGGCAGAAAACGCGTTCCAGACAGTGGGAACAGCAGGTCTAAGGACGCTGAGTCAGGTGCAGACCTGGTTTGTGGGGGCATAGCAAGAAGGCTGGTGTGACTGGAACAGGGTGAGTGATGGGGGGAGTGGGCCGTGCCACTGGACACGGACCACGCCCCCATCACGTGGGCCTGTGGGCCACCTGGAGGACTTGGCTGTTACCCAGAATGAAGTGGGGGAAGGGCACGGAAGGTTCTGCATACTGACATGGTGTGATTGGAATTACGTTTTCCCCGGACCCCTCCAGCAGCCACGATCCCTGCCACCCGTTGCCATCCCGCGTTCGCTGTCTGCGTTTACTCAGGCTCTGTCTTGCACCGCACACCTGCCGAGTGCCTTGGCTCCAGGAGGTTTTGCATCCCAGGTTCAGCTCCCTTTGCCATCACCTGGCTTGTCACTGAAGCAGGGAGATCTGACAGGAGGCTGTTTGTTGCAGTGACCCAGGGAAGAGGTGGTGGAGGCCTGGACCAGGGAATCTTGGTGGAGGTGGGGAGAAGTGGATGGATTCCACATGCATGCTCAAGGTAGAGCCAATAGGATTTGCTGACAGATTGGATGAGGTGGTGTGTGTGAGAGAGAGAATGGAGCCAACCGTGACGCCGAGGGTTTTGGCCCAAGCATCTAGGAGGGTTGCCATTGATGGCGATGGGAAGAGTAGGGAGGAGCGGGTTTGGTGTCAGGAAGGGACGTGGCTCCGTGGTGGACAGGAGTGCTGAACACCTGTGAATCATTTGGAAAAAATGGTTACATAATGTGTGGGACCCAGAGCACAGTGAAAACAGGTGACTTTTTGTTAAAAAAAAAAAAAAATTAAGAGTTTCAAAGTGGGAGGTGACAGTAGAGCATTAAACCAAGCCTGGGGCCCTTCTGAGCGCAGGGCCCAGGTCACACACCCATGAGCCAGCCCTGGCAGGGGACACGTAAATGGTGAGACGCCTGTAGACAGCCTGGCAGAACCATGAGGGTGACAGGTGGATGTATGTGACTGGAGTCCAGGGGACAGGTCTGGGCTGGAGATACAAATGTGGGGCCATCAGCATAAAGATAGTATTTAAAGCTGTGCGGTTGGAGGAGAGTAGCTAGGAAAGACCAATGGCCCGGCCCGAAGACTTCCACCAGTTAGAGATTGGGGAGCCGAGGGGGAACCGAAAAGGTGACCGAGAAGGAGCAACCAGTGAGATGGAAAACACTCAGGCATATACGTCCTGGAAGCCAAGGGCAAGACATGTTTCAAGCAAGATCAAAGGGGCTGAGCATGCAGACTGAGAACTGGTCACTGCCTGGGCAACCGGGTTTCAGCGACTGGGGGCAGCGAAATGCATCTTACTGATTTGCAAAAGTGAGTGGATTTAGAAGAGGTTAAGGAAATTAACTCTTTATTTTGCATATGTTGCAAATCATTATTCACAAGTTTTTTTTTTTTAATTTAAGTTTATGGGATTTATTTAACCCCTTAAAAGTTTTAGATTGTCCTGTGGTCAAGTCTATCAATCCTCTCCTTTAGAGTTCCTGGCCTTACTCACTGCAGAGTTTTAAAAATACTGGCCTATACTGCTTTCTGGTTGTTTATGATATTCAAATACTTAAATCTCTAGTTCATCTGAAATGCATTTCTGTGTGTGGTTTGAGGTAGGGATCTAAGTGGTTTTTTTCCCAAATGACTCGCAGTTGATTCAGCACTGTTTGTTGGGTGAATGCCTTTCCCTGCTGCTCAGAAGCTCCATTCCTGTCATCTGCTGAAATGTCCCCAAAGTCTCGTGTCTGTCCAGGCCTCGCTGTTTGATTCCATTGATCTTTGCCTGGGGGAGACATTTAGGAAGTTGAGAAAATAGACTTGGTGATTGATTGGAGTTGGTGTGAGGAGGCGGGAGAAGTGGAAGCTGACACAGTTACCTTCAGTGTGGGAAGAGGCAGAGGGAAGTCAGGGACAAGGGGAGCTCTCAGGGCTCCTGTGTGCTGGGCACACAGGGCGTTACCTGTGAGCCTGGTCAGTTTGCACTGCAATTCTGCAGGGTCGGTGTTCTGTCTCACCATTTGCTGACAAGGAAACTGACGTTCCGAGAGGTTTCATCTCATGTCCAGGGTCATCGCCTCACAGGTGTGGGGCTGACACTTGAGGGCAGAGCTCTGGGTTCCCACCCCTGCCTTCTGTCCTCAGTGAAGCCAGAGATGAGGAGGGGGGTTCTGGAGGCTGGAAGGGCTCCAAGCACAGAATGACCCCCAACACCCCACTCTGTATCCCTGCCTGCCATTTGGCTGGGTCTTGAAGGTTTTCCCATTCCAAAAGCAACCTGTTAAGATCAAAATACTCCTGGCAGGGAATCACACCGTTAAGTTTACAGCTAACATCTTAATTATCAGTTAACACCTCTGCAGGGATTAACTGACAGCCAGCTGGGGACACTGAATGGGGGCTGGTGTGATATGTGTCTGGGCTGGGAAAGGCCAGGAGGGAGGGGGAGGTGGGGGAAGGGATTCACAGCTTCACCCAAGCCTGAGAAGGAGGCACACTGAGTCCATGTGGAGGGGAGTGGGGAGAGCTGGGGAGGGAGCAGTGCAGGGATGGGGGGGTGGGGACAGGAGTGGCAGCTTCTCTGAGGAAACTTAGGGCTGGGGTTCAGAGAGGGAGCTGGCATCTATTAGACACCTGCTGTGTTCCCGTACCCATGTGCTTGGCCTCAGGAGGAGGAGGAGGAGGAGGAGGCTAGTCATGTGTTTGGTCTCAAGAAGGTCAGGAAATCAGCCACCCATGAGCCACCTCGGGCCCAGCTGCCAGCAGTCACTCAGAGCCAGGACCTGTCTCTGACACCCACAGACCAGATCTGTCACCCAGCCCTGTGGCGTAGGAGGAGAGAGTGAGCCATCTGCGGCCTCTTCCAGTTCCCCTGGGGGCCAGTCCACCCTGCCAGGGTCAAGGCTCAGTCTATAACCACAGTCAGGAGGGTCTGACCCTGGAGGTCACCCAGGAGGGTGGCTGAGCTCCTTAGCCTGAACTGGGACACAGCAGGACGCCCAGGTGGGTACCAGGCTGGGACCATCTTCCTGCCGTCCACTGCTCCCCCACCTCACCGCTGCATAGGGGCAGGGGGAGTAGGAAGGAGACATGACTGCTGGTCTAAAGCTGGGGCCTCTCTCCCAAAGGGGCTTCTTCTCCGCTTCACTTCACAATGCCCAGGAGGACCAGTCCATTCTTTGGGTATCATCATGTGTCTGAAGGTAACCGGCTGCCCAACAGCCCCGTCACCGTGTTGGGCTCTGGCTTAGCCTTCCTGGGACCCTGGGGCTAAGAGCGGCCCCTCCTTCCTCTCCATCTCCTCCTGCGCCTATTCTCCTTCTTCCTCCCTTCTCACCCCTTCTCCTCCCTATCCTTCTCCTTCTCTCTCCCCCCACCTTCTCCCTCTTCTCTCTTCTCCCCTTTCCCTCCCTTCCTCTACCAGCCAACCCTGGCCTGGCACCTAGTCACTGGCAGTCAGACCCTGAGACATCAGACTTGCTTCTAGCTCCAGGCTGGCCCAGGTCCTGGGTGGCCCCGCAGTCAGGCACACGTCCAGCTGTTCCCTTGTACTTACCTGCACACCCTCCCAGAGGGACCGCAAGGGCTCAGCTGGGGAGGGGCCCTGTTGGGGGGAGGGTAGGTGGTGATGAAGTAAGGCTTCTGGGTAGGGAGGAACTGTGCCTGGTGCCTGGGAAGCCTGAGAGAGCCTTCCAGGAAGAGGGACCTGTGTGAGCAAAGGCTGGAGGGATGATAGACAGGGCCTGAGCTGGAGGAGCTGGGGGTGGTGCTTGTCCGTCAAAGGGGATTGAGGCCAGATCCAGCAGGTGGACTTGATTCTGAGGCCCCGGGGATCTGGGGGCCTTGAGGCAGGAAACAGCTGCAGAGCTGCGTGCCTTCTATTTTCCCCCTGCCCAGCAGCGACCAGCCCCTGGGTCCTGCTGCACCGAGTCTGGAGGGCTGGCTTCTATGCCCAGTTCTGCCTCCAGCTTGTCAAGTGACCTTAGGGCAAATGACCTTGAGCCTGGGCCTCGGTGACTTCACCTGAGACTGGGCCATGGCTCTGGACCAGAGGTTTTGCAGAGCATGACGTGTGCTCTGGGTTAACACGTTGCTGAGGTCCCTGTTGCGGCTCAAGTGCCTGCCCTGAGATGCCAGCTCTGGGGACCACGGCTGTGCCTCGGGTAGAGCCCCACCCTCCCGGAGCTTCCGCTCTTGTGAGGGAGACAAATGTGTAAACTAGAGGCTGAAAACGAGAGGCCGCAGACACACATGTGGCTTGTGGAGGTGGTGTTCCATTTTAAACAATTCGGTTCTTAAAAATTGAAATCTAGCCCACGTGCCATAAAAGTCACTATTTTAAAGCACACGGTTCAGTGGTTTTCAGCATATCCCCCCAGTCGCGC
Source organism: Ateles fusciceps (assembly GCA_036589455.1). Classification (NCBI taxonomy): domain Eukaryota; kingdom Metazoa; phylum Chordata; class Mammalia; order Primates; family Atelidae; genus Ateles; species Ateles fusciceps. The sequence continues at coordinate 1,844,503 of JAZHEH010003038.1, read as the reverse complement.
AACCCTTACCACTATCTAATTCCAGCGGATTTTCATTACCCCAAAAGAAAACCCTGCACCCTTTAGCAGTTCCCTGCCATTCTCCCCTCCTCCCTGGCCCTGGCACCCACAAAGCCACTTTTGTGTCTTCGGCTCTGCATATTCTAGACATTTCATAGAAATGGAATCGTGCAACACGTGGGCTTTTATGCCTGGCTTCCACCGCTCAGCTCACAGTGTATGAGGTTCATCGTGCTCTCCTGTGTCTGTATCGGTGCCTCAACCCTTTCTTTGGCTGAGTGATGTTCCATTGTATGGCTGTAACACATTTTGTTTATATATTCATTCATAGGCACTTGGGCGGTTTTGACTTTTTGGCTATTGTGGATAATGCTGCTGTGAACACTTGTGCACAAGTATTTTCAGTTTGCCTGGGTCGGTTTCTAGGTGTGAAGTTGCTGGGCCATGAGACGGTGTGGTTCAAAAGGCCTTAGACAGGGGCGTGCTCTCCAGTTTGCAAACCCTGCCCATTCCCGTTGCATGACCTTTGCCCCTTCACTCACTTCCGTCCCCTCCTTGGCCCCTGTAGGCATCTGTGTTTTCAGCCCTTGATTACTGAACGGTGATAGAGAGGAACACGGTGGGCTATGGGAGCCAGAGAAGGCTCCTGACCCTGGGAGCAGTCCCAGAGGGTTTCCTGGAGGAGATGTAATCTGAGCTGAGCTTAGCCTGTGTGGACATTTTCTAGGACAAAAGGAGTGAGGGAGGGTGTTCCAGGGTCTCTAGGCCCAGCCAGGATGTCCTGTCTCCCTTCCTCTGGTGTGTACCTCTCACTGTCTTCCCTGCCATTCACTCAGGGAACTACAAACACCTTGATGGGCTGGAGAGGGGAAGGGGGAAGATGAGGGAATGAGGTGAGCCGTGGTTCTATGCTCCTGCTGAAGAGCTGGGGAGAAGGACCATGGCGGGCAAAGGGATGAGGGACTTTGGTCCTTCCTCAGCTAGGGGCTGGCAGAGTCTGAGGACCTGGGACAGAGGCGACCCTAAGCTAGGACACTCCATGTCCCAAAATGGCAGCCAGCTGTCCTCCCTCTGGACCTTGATGGGGGCAGGTGAGAGACAGGATGGCCCTTGCCAGGCCTGCAGCAGAGGCAGAGGCAGAGGCCCAGTGATGGCCCAGGCCAACAGCTGTGCACACATCCTCCCACGTTTCTGCTCTGCTACCTAATGGGTAATTATACCCTGACATGCACAGCGGTGAAGAAGGGATTTTCTGTGAAGCAAAATCTCCTGTGAAATATTCAGGCCATGCCGGACTTTGCTTCCCAAGCAGTCTGGTTGCTACTGCTTGGCTTGTGTGTGGCTTGAGAGGCCACATGTGTCTGAAGACCACATGGGTTTTTTATTTCCTTCTCAGCAAGGAGAGGTTCCCAAGGGCTAGGAAGAATGGAGCTTTGGGCCTAAGACGCTCTGTGTGTGTGTGTGTGTCTGTGTGTGTGTGTGTCTGTGTGTGTGTGTCTGTGTGTGTGTGTGTCTGTGTGTGTGTCTATGTGTGTGTGTCTGTGTGTGTGTGTGTGTCTGTGTGTGTGTCTGTGTGTGTGTGTGTGTATCTGTGTGGGTGTGTCTGTGTGGGTGTGTCTCTGTGTGTGTGTCTGTGTGTGTGTCTGTGTGTGTGTGTCTGTGTGTGTGTGTCTGTGTGTGTGTGTGTGTCTGTGTGTGTGTGTGTCTTCCCCCATGCGCTCCCCCAGGGCAGCTCCCCTGTGTGTGTACATGTGTGTTGGATACCATACAGTGTATGTGTTTCCAGGTGTGTCTCTGTTTGGGGCTGAGTTTCTGTGTGTGTGTGCTTGCCTGCTTCTGGCCGTTGCACACCCTCATGAACTTGCCACGTGGATGTGTTCCTGTGTGTGCGTTGTGGCCCTGGCATGTATAGTGCATGTACAGGCTGTCCAGGTGGTCTCGAAAGGGGCTTCTCAGCTGGACCTCTGTTTCTCTGAATAGGGGTGTGCATGTCCGGGAGATTCTCAGCGGGTGAAGGGCTGCCCTGTGAGAGAGTTCAACCTGTGACTGGCATTACATGCACGGTTTGGGGTGTGGGTTGGAAGTCTTGCAAGTCCCCGTAGGCTCAGGGGCTCGGAGACACCAGACAGCAACTGCGCCTTTGAGTCAAGCTTTCCCCCTCTTCTCTCTGGCTTTGGTGTTTGTGTTTAGAGTTTGTTTGATTTCCACCAAAGTGCTTGATAGGGGATGGTCGGGAGGATATTTGCTTCAGATTATTCACTGAGCTGGGACATGTCCAGCCCTTTGCTGGTGCCGCCCAGTTCTCAGCTACCCCACATGTCTCCTCCAGCTCGAGAAGCCCCTGCGTTTGCACCATGGGTCGCCCTTCTAAAACCCTGATTTTGCACCTCATTCACTTCCCCACGTTGCACAAGGGAGGCAGGACTGGAATTCTCGTACCCATTTGTCAGATGAGTTAACTGAGGCACAGAGAGGCATGCATGCAGTCACTTGGTGAACCGAGGCTGGGAGCAGGATCACTGGTTCCTCCGCCCTGCACAGGTTCCTTTGCTCTCAGCCCCAGCCCTAGCCCTGGGCCCTCAGTGGGGAGGACTCTGCCTAGAGGAAACGGGGCCTGGTTTCATGAATGAGTCCAGCTGGAGGATGACGCTTCTCCACGTGCTGCTCTTATGCCCTCTGTCATCACTCAGCTGCATCCCGGAGAGATGGCCCTAGGTCTCTTTTCATCTCCAAATAAACAGGCAGGGATGCAGGAGGCAATAATATTGATGTCCATCATTGATATTTCCTTATGGTGGTTGTAATTAGCGATTCGTCCATGGCCGAGGCTGGACCTGGCAGACAAGTGGAGGAGCTCCGGCTTGTTAATGTCAGCCCATTAATGTCACACTGACAAGGCTGATGGTGGGATGGGGGGGGTGGCCTTAGGTAGAAAGCGGGAGAAGCAGCGGGGCTGAGCAGGAGAAGAAGGTCCACCCACTTCCCTCCCGCAGTAGGACTTGCTGTCCTGGAGCCCAGCCCCTGAGAGCTCCCCTCGTGTCATATACTCCCCGGCCGCCTCCTTCACTCCATGGCCCCTCATCCCTCCCTATTCTGCTAGGATGCCTGAAGAGCAGGCTCCACACCCCTGGGAAGGTCCACAAACCTTGGCCAGAGGCGCCCGCAGCCTAGAAGGGCTCCATTGAGGGCTGCCCAGATAGCCAGAGGTGGGAGAGCAGCTCCCGAGCCCTCCGCCCGGCTCCTCCCCTTGTGCCCGGCTACACTCCGATTTGCGCAGCTCTGCTGATGCTGACCTCCACAGCGAGGCAAGCACAGCCCTTTCCTGTGGGGCACTACACATGCCCCTCATCCATGCATTATTTATTAGGAGCAGAAAGGCCAGGATTAGCACTCCCAGACCCCAGACCCTCTTTGCCCATCTGCTTCAGGCTTCCTCTCGTCCTTCTCCTTCAGAGAATTCTTGGGTCACGATCCTCTCCCCCCAGCCACATGGCTCGTCTCAGTGTCCCTCTGGCCAGCCTTCTTTACATCCTTTGCTTCCTTGAGCACAAGAAGCCAAGCCACCTATCATTCTGAGAGGCGGAGTTCCTTGGCCTTTGCCACCTGCCTGCCTCCTGTGCTGCCAGCCTGCCCATTTGCTGCATGCCTAGTCTAGGGCCACCCTGAACTAATGATCCAAAAACTCATAGTGGCAGGGCTTGTTTTGGATGCTTATGACGTCCCGGGCACTGTTAAAAGCATCTTACAAGCATTTGATCCTCAGAACAACGCTGTGGGGTAAATCACTTCCATTCCATTTTACAGACGGGGAAAACTGAGATGCAAGGAAATTTAAGTTAGCGGCTCCAGCTCACGAGGTTCTTAGGTGGTGGGCAGAGTGAATCAGGCTGTGTGGCTCCCAGGCTCCCCTGCTGAGCCGTCGCCCTCCTCTGCCTCCAGCTTCAGCCCCTATGTCATTTCCTTCACCTGGATCTCTTCCGCTGTACGCTCCCCCAGGGCGGGCAGAGGCTATTCCCCAGCCCCTCGCCCAGTGCCGGCTCACGGTAATCAGCAGATGAGGGTAGTAGTGATGGCAGCACACACATCTTAGCTCTGTATTACGCAGGCCCCGTGGCTCCCTCCCAGGTTCCCTAGTGTGTGCCTGCTGCCCCCAGGAGCACTGCACACTTTCTGAGAGCAGCGCCTCCACCAAGGGTGTTTGCTGAACGAGAGGTGAGCCTCTGACTGCAAGACTCCCTGAGGCAGACAGAGGCAGTCCTGCCACCAAGGAGCACCTCCTCAAAGGGGACCTCGGAAGCTTGTGACAGCTCACAGACAGGACTTGGCAAAGATGTCCACATGTATGTCATTCACTCATTCATTCATTCAGCCAACACTTGCTGGATGCCGTGTGCTCTGGGCCAGGCCCTCCGGAGAGTCTGAACACACTGAGATGAGAAGGTCTTCGCTGTGCCCTGGGGGAGCCCATGGCTTTGGTGGTGGGGAAGCATAGCCAGGGCTGACCAGTGCTGGGGAAAACTTGCTCTGTGAGCCAGCACCAGAGCACGGTGTGGGGGTGGCTGGGACGGGGGAGGGACGCTGCACAGAAAAGCAAACACTTGAACGGATTCATTGAGGAAAGAACGTGTTTTTAGGCTGACAGAGAGGAGCGAGCACCACAGGCAGAGGGAACAGCCTGTGCAAAGGCCCTGGGTCTGAAAGGGCCCAGGACACGTGCAGGGCAGTCTGGAGGCGGGTCAGCTCAACCTCTCCACCTTATCTGCCCAGTGGAGGGGAGGGTGGGCAGGTCAGCGTCTGCAGGCGGGTGGAATTCCCGGCATGGCAACTGAGCCCGCTAGCTGTGGGGGAGACACATGAGGACAAAGGATAGCCCTTGGGTGCAGGGAAGGGCCGCTGTGGACTGGGGCTGGCCTGGAGGGCACTCGCCACTATGGTGGCACTCATCTGTCTCCCCGCTCTTAGAGCTCCCCTGCCCTCAATGCAGCCCCTCCAATAGGCAGAAGAGAGACTGAGGCCCAGACAGTGGCAGAACCCTACCCAGGGTGATGCAAGCAGTGGGTGAGCAGGAGGGGATGTTGGAGTCCTTGACAAGGAGCAGGGCTCTAGCTCTCAGGGGTCAGGGCAGAGCACAGCGTCTGCCAAGTGTGGAGCAAGGCAGGAAAGGCCTGGCTGGAAGGACATGGCACAGAGCCCACCAGAGGGCCGAGGGTTGGGCGAGGGGCCTGGAGTGCTGGCAGAGCAGAGAGCTTGCCCCTGAAGTCACCTCTGAAAGCTTTTCCAGGATTTGGCTTGAACATCCCATGGACGGTCTCGGGGGGAAAATGCCTCTCACACACCTCACGAGGCTCAGAGTAGCCCACAAGGGAAGCAAACGTTCCCTGCCCGTGTGTGCACAGGCAGATATACGCACACCTCCACCTGTATGCCCAGGTGTGTGCCCACCTCCGTACGAGCTCGGGCACTCGGGTGTACAGGCATGCCTCTGTTTGTACATGCAGGTCTCCGTATGTGTGTCACGTGTGTACAGCTGTGCGCTCACAAGTCTGAAGGAGCATGTCCCTTGAAGTACAATTCTGTATCTGTATGTGTGCACAAGAACCCCACCATAGCCGGCAGCCCCGCAGGGACACACCCTTCCCCTCCCACTGGAGTCAGATGCTCCGAAAACTGCTGCTCTCAGGCCTGGGTCCAGCCCTTGCTGGCCCTTCTCAAGGACCTCCCCCGAGTCCTGAGGTTTAACCTCCTGGGAAGAAGGCCAGCCAACTTGGAGGGGGTGGGGGCTCCTGATGGCCAGCACTGTGGATAGAAGGAGGCATCAAGGGAACAGCTCAGGCTGGGAGGACCCCCTCCAGCTCTTTTGTGCAAGCCACCTCCCCCGCCCCTACCCTGAGTGCCTGCCACAGGGTCCTGACCTACCCTCCCCCGACACATGTACCACCCTCCTGACCAGGAGCTCACTGCTTCGCAGAGAAGCACCAGGGGGAACCTGTGGGACATTGCCTAGAAAGGAGATGTCCGGAGTGCCAGAGGATGGGGTCAGGGCTGGGCCATGACCCCCTTGCCATCCAGGAGGCCTGGGGCCCACAAATAACAGACAGGCCTGGGGCACCAGCTCCTGGCGGCAAGGCCAGGCCCCCGAATCCAGGGACTTTCACCTTGTTGTCAAGAGCGTATTTCAGCTATTAGTGACAGCGGCCAGGGATTTGGGGAGGATTTCTGTCTCATTTCCCAGAGTTTTCAGCAAGCCTCCTCCCTTTCCACCCCCTCCTCCTGCCAGGGCTGAGAACGAAAACGCACGCGCACACACACACACACACACGCACGCACACGTGCACACACACACACACGCACACACACACATACACACACAGTGCTCCTGTGTGGCAGAGGGAGGGAGGGAGAGAGAAATCTGGGTCAGTCTCCCCAGGGAAGGCTCTGTGGCAGCTCCCCACCTTCCCTGGCAGATGCTTGGTGTTGCAAGCTCGGCTGAGGTCCGGAGGCAAGGCTTGCCAGGTCCCACCACAGCCTGCCAGAGGGGCTCTGCACTGTGGGAGCCCAGGCTCGCCCTGCCTGGCCCCTCCCTGGGTGTGTCCAGGTGACCTCACTCTTGGACCTGAGCATCTCCTCCGCCAGGCCCCAGGACTCATGGGTCATGTATGCCACACTTGGCTGATTGCATGGAGAGTAACAGGCTCTCCCCAGCCCCCACTGGACCCTCCAGCTTCAGCCCCTGGGACTTGGGGTGTGAGGGGCAGAGTGGCAAGGGAGACCCGTATCTCTGGAGCTGGGGCATGTAGAGACACCCCGCAACAGAGAACACCCGAACACTGAGGAAGGACCCTTACTGGTGGTGGGATGTCAGGCAGTGGGGCAGGGGCAGGGGGTCTGGGGTAGGATGCCTCAGGGGCGGGAAGGAGTTTCTGAGAGATGGGTAGATAAATACCTGAAGATAGCACTGCCATTTCAGGATGCAGCCTGGGTGGGGAGTTCGCTAAAGCCCTGAGTGGTTAAATGGGTTCCCTAGACAGGACCAAGTCCCGGGTGGAGTTCCACCCCACCAGTGAGCTCAGGCATTCACTGGACTGGGTGGCAGAGGGAGGTGGCAGGGTTTCCCGCCTGAACCAGGCCCTATTTGGCTGAGAAACAGAATCATGGGGAATGACCACAGTTTGAGCCACCCAGGGATCCTGGAAGCCTCCCCACCTGCCACCAGCAGTAGACAGCAAAGCCACTTTCTTCTCTCCGCCCCCCCCACCGCACACAGCCCCAGGTGGCCCAGCACACCTTCCTTCTGCCAGGGCATGACCATGGGTGGAGAATGCTTACTGAATGAAGAGACGGATGATTTAAGTTAGATCTTAGGAAGGACTTCCAAATGCCACTGGGGCAGCCTGAGCCCTGGACTGGATGTCTGTGGAGGTGAGGCTGATCCTCAAAAGGCCTGTCAGGTGAGGGGTGACCCCCGGCATCCCCAGCTCCCCCAGAGGTGGAGTCCTGCCTTTCGAGTGTGGCACGGCATCGGCTTCCTTCCTGCAGGGGCCTCGCTTGTCCCAGAGTCTCCGTGGCCAGAGCCTCCTGCAATGCCTGTCTTTTTCCCAGCCCAGGTGAGTGTGGGCTCCGTGGCACGGTCAGCTGTTGAAATCTTGCTGCCATCATGTACATCTGTTGGTGTACAGGCACGCTGTGTGTGCCTGCGTGTGACCAAGCTGAGGTCACATGTGCACAGGATGGCTCAGGAGTCAGCCCATGGACCTCAAAGTATTTTAAAATAGGGAACCAGAGACCCTCTGGCTTTAGAAGGAGCTAAAGAGATTGTTTTTTAGGTCACAGAGAGGCAGGCAGGCCTCCCTTCACTCACCAGCCATTCATAGAGACCCCCAGGCTGGGCATTCAGGGAAACCCAGGACCAGGGAAGCTAGTCCCTGGCCTTGAGCTGGGGGCTGCTAACGAGGAGTTAAGCAGGCTGGAGCGGCTTCAAGAGAGGATGGAGGGTGATGGCTTTGAGAGAAGGTGAGGATGGGGTCATGCTCTCAGTTGGGGCTGGGCAGCCTGTTTCCTCCTTGAGAACCTCGTAGAAAAGAGTTTCCTGCCTCCTTGTCCCCCAGGGGCTCCAGCCAACCTCATCCTTCCTCCCTCTCACCCTTCTCTCACTCCCTGCAGCCAGGCCAAGCTGTAACCCAGTGCTTGAGGACCCTTGGGCAGGAGCTGGGGCCGCTGAGGGGGGTGGGGATGGGGGTATGAGCTGCCAGTACCACGCTTTCTCTCTGCTAACCCTACCTGGCTGGGGCTGTGCATTGGGGTCCCCAGAACTGTGCAGGCGAGGGTCACACACACTCACATGTATGTGTCCTCCTGGATCAGTGGGACAAGGAGCTAGAAAAGGTCGAATTCAATCTGTCAGCTCGTTATTAGCTATTGTACTGGAGGTGGCTCTTGCCCCAACCTACCTACCATCTTCTCTTGCCCCATTCAGAGGCCATGGAGCCCCAGTGGAGGGGAGTCGGGCGGGGTGGGTGGGCAGTGTCCTGGGCAGGAGTGGTCCATGAGGATAGGGGAAGAATCAGAGACAGCATCCTCCCTTCCAGTACATGAACCCTGGAAGGGTCTCCAAGACCCTCTGGGTCAGCACAGCCTTTGTCCAGACAGGGAAACTGAGGCCCAGCAAAGGTAGAGGGCTGGCCTGTGCCTGTGTGTGATGTGGGCCACTCTGTCCCTATTTGCTCAGGCCCTGATGGGAAGGGCAGGAGGGAAAAACAAAAGCAGAGGGGAGGGCGATCAGTGGGGGAAAGGGGAACAGGATCTGGGGTGCTGTGAGGCACGCTTCAGGCTGTTTACCCAGCAGCGTTTCAGCCCTCGGGCCAGAGAAGGGCTTGCCTTCTGCCCTCTCAGGGTTGGTGGCCCAACCCAGGAAACAGACAGTGTCCAGTGCCAGCTCTCACTGGGGGCTTCGACCTGGCAAGGCACTGTCATTCCCATTTCATAGATATGCAAACTGAGACTGAAAGAGAGGCCTGCCCCTGGGAGGTCTTCCATAGCTGAATACCCTCAGTGAGGAGGCTCTGCTTGCTGCCTGAGGCAGATCTGGGACTAGCTCCTCTGGGAGGGTAGGCAACTGGGGCAGCTTGTCCCCAGGACTTCCCAGCCTTCTCTGTTTGCTCCCGTGCTGTCCAAGAACTTCTCCTGCAAGTCTGACCACAATCCCTCCTGCTTTAGTTTCATCCCACACTCTTGTGGGATCTTGTCAATCCAAAGGCCCCTCTGTCCCTCTGCCTTCTTGGCGTGGGGTGGGTCTGGGGGCTCAGGCACTGTCCCTGCAGCCTGGCTGGCTCCTGAGGGCAAGGGACGAAGCTGGCCCACCCCAACCGGCCCACCCACGCCGGCTTGAAAATCGGCTCGCCTTTGCCCATCATTGCCATTCTCATCACAGCCTCTGCCCATCTCATTTCTGTGAACTCATTTGCCAGCTGAAGGGCTCATTTTCCACTCTGTTTGCCCATAATCACCCCCTGACCCCATTCCGTCTCCCCAAACTCTCCCTGCAGTGCCCAGCACTGTGGTGGGCAGGTACCCAGCCTCAGGCGCAGCCGCAGCCCTCCCCTTCTCCCTCCCCCTCCCCTCCTGCCTGTCTTGGGAAGAGGCCTGTGCTCCAGGAGGGGGTCTCATTCCTACCTCTGTGCCTTTCTCTGCTCCCAAACCAGACACCGGGAAAACTAGGGACAGACTCAGCCCTTGAAGGCTGCTCACCCTCCACTCTCTGCCTCTCCACCCAGGCCAGGAAGGCACCGTTCCAAACACTGTACGTGTATGGTCCTTTAATTCATCCACTAATCCAAATGAATTTCTAATTGGTAGGAGTTTAAGGGGAAAATGTTGACAAAGGGAAACTGAGGGAGCAAGGGCCCTCCTCCAGGGCGCCATCCCTGCTCCCACTTGGTACAGAGAATAGAGCCCAGCCATTGCTGCCAACCATTTCAGGGATCTGCTTGTGATCACCTTGGGAGGGCAAGGGAGACTCTGCTCCCCCGGGCTCCCATGAAGTGCCTGCAAGGGCAGGGCTCCAGGCCAGGCATCCTCCCCTCAGGATCTCAGAGCACCCCTGAGAAAGTCGCTTGGCATTGAGTATCATTGCACAGGCCATGGGAGGAATCACAAGTAATGGCCTCTGAGGTCTCGGCAGCCCTCCACACGTCACCATGGCTGAACGGTCACCTGGCCCTCTGGACACCCTTGACTCTACTCCAGGTTGGACATGCCCCAGGACCGATCTCTAGGCCTATTTACCGTAAGCCTCAAATGAACCCTATAGGGTGAGTGGAGCTGGGACCAGGATCCCCATTTTGCCAGCAGGGAGATCAAGGCTGAGAGAGGAGAAATAACTATGCCAACTCCTCCTCTTCGGAATGGTCTGACGATCTCTTCCTGGAGCATAACGTAGGGAAGGGTTTATTGCATTCTAACGACTTTCACTATTTTAAACAGAAGAATGTGCCATAATGGTAGGATTTCAGGCCCCGCCCCTTTTCTCTCCACCGGGTGGTCTCCTGGTTCCCAGGGTGCCCTCTGCTGGAGGAGGCTGGCAGCTGCTCTAGGCTGCCCTACCCCACCCAACCCCACCCCACTCCAGCCTCTCCCACATGCCAACTTTCAAGGTCAGACTGCCTGGTAAGACAGTAATTGATCTGGGAGACTTCCATTATGAATCTCCCAGCCAGCTAGGTGCCACGCCCCACCGCCTATCCCATCCAGCCCACCATGGTAATGACCACTCCTCTGTTCCGTGGGAACGTGGCTGCCCACACTTTGTTTCTCCCCCACCTGCTACTCCTGTAGGCAGGAGCCCAGGGACTCTGAACTCAGAGGTGACATAGTTCTGAACTGACCTCACACTTCAACTGCTGTGTGGTCTCAAGCAAACTACACCCCGTCTCTGAGCCTCCACTCCCACACCTGGAACATGGTTCTGGTCAGATGGCCTTGAGGATCCACCGTGACAAAGTGGGAACCGAAAGGGTGGCCATCGTGATAAGGGCTCCCTTGAGACCCCTGCTTGAGGGTCCTTGGATGGTAGGGCATGATTGCACCTGCCTCCCCTCAGCAAGTCGGGGAAGACTTCTTAGAAGAGGTGGCATTCAGGCGGGGTCTTGGAAGATGACAGGACTCCCTAAGGTTTGGGGGTGGGGACAGTGGTGGATGGTGGCAGCAGGAAAAGGTCCTGTACAGAGCCGTGACCAGCCCGGAGCTTTAAGGTTTTTCCTTGCAATTCTAACCCCACCAGCCCTGCTTACACCCTTCCGCAGCTCCCATGGCCCGAGCAAGCTTCGGAGGCCTGGCCAGATCTAGCCCCGCCAGCTTCTCCAGGTACCCAAGCCACTGTCCTTGCCCCCAGGCCTCTAGCCTTAATGAATTTTTAAAATTCTCTACAATCTGTTACCTGTGTACCAAGCTGCTCTCTGATTGGACTCAGTGACCACAATAAAATGGATCCTGTGACCAGATAAAATCCCCACTCCCTTGCAGGGCCCATGGGCCCCATGTGATGTGCCCGCCCCCACCCCGTTCCCCCTCTCTTCTCCCGATATGTCCTCGCTGTCTTCCAGCTCCTCTGTTGCCCCGCCCCCCCACCAGATCTTCACATTGCTGATTTCATCATGTTTAGGACTCAGCGCAAGTGTCCGCAACCTAAAGTAGCCCTCAGGTGAGAGTCAGCCTGGCTTGCCCAGGACCGAGGTATCCCCTAGGATGCAAAACTCTTAGTGCTGAAAGCAGACAATCCAGACAAATGGGGATGACTGATCATCCTCATTTCCTTCCAGCCCCCACCACCAGGCCCGCCAGCTTTCTCTTCTTCCCCATTCTTTTGTTAGAAGTCCCAGTTTGTCTGCCTGTTATTAGTCGCAGGTCATCTGCCTCCCCTGGCCTTGAGCTGCTGGAGAGCAGGACTGCATCTGCCGGTTCTGCACTGAGTCCCCCCTTTCCCGGAACCACATGCGGTGAGAACGGTGCCCAGCACCAGCACCAGAGCCTGCCTGCTCCGTGTCTGTTGAGCGAATGGGTGAAGCATGTACACAGACTGTTTCCCTGTGGACCTGGCCTCTCCTCTCCTCTCTGGGCCTCAGTTTCCCATCTGTACTACAAGGGTGGGCCTTGGGAGTCCCAGAGAGGGCTCTCCCAGACACAGGGCCCCAGATGCAGCAAGTGGAGAGAAGGGCCAGTGCCCAGCTTGGTGTGAAGCGCCAGGCGAGCGCTGGACTCCAGGGAGGGCAGGGCAGGGCGGCGCTGCTGAGGGAGCAGTGTCACAGCCCTCACCTTCCTAGACGTCCCACTGTCACCTGGGGGCTGTCTCTGGGCCAGGCCGTTGGTCCGGACCCCGGGCTTGGGGGCATCCAGCGTGATGGCACCGACTGCCAAGCCCCCCTCCCCTCCCACCCCCAGGAAACAGATGGCCCAAGCTTGGGCGGGCGGCAGAGATGGGGACTGGCATTTGTGTGTGTGTGGTTTTTAAAAAATCTGACACATTTTTGTCACGTCTTGGTGCATCAGAACAGTAAAGGAGGCGGGAGTGTGAAGAATGTTTTAACTCGCAACTTTGTAACAGTTCCAGTTTCTCCAGGCCTCCTCCCCCTCCCTCAAGCCCCCGCGGCGGAGCCTCCAAGCCCATCTGTTCCCGAATCTCTACTCCCTGCCCCCTACATCCATCCCTCCTTCCTTCAGTTGAGGGGGGAGAGATCCTCAGAGAGGTCCCTGGGCAGGGAGGTGGGGGACCTGTTTCTGGTCCCCGCTTTACCCCAGGCTGGCCATGTGACCTTGTGGAGCGTTCACCCTCTCTGGCCCCATCTGTGTGTTCCTAGGGGTCAAGCCTGTCCCCCTGTGGGGGTTCCCTGACTCTGATAGTCATGGGAATGTCTGGGGAGAAGCGTTTGAAATGGAGAATGTGCAGGAGGGATCAAGATGGGGAGTTTGGGGATTCAGGGAACCCAGAGAGAATGGCCCCCACGTGCTGCAGGAGCCACGTTAGTGAACGCTGAGTGGGCCCCAGTCGTCACTGCCCTCGGGCATGGGGCTTGCATTCCCCACCCCTGGCCCCGGCTTCACCTAGCCTACCCAGGGTGCTTCTTTGAAGATGCGCCATGGCTGGCTGAGGTCTAGGCAGCTACTCTGAGGTCAGGGAAGGGAGGAGGAGCCAGACAGTACCAGGGACCCGGCATCCCTGTCTGTCTGTCTGTCTATCTGAGCCCTAGGAAAAGAACAGGATGAGTATCAAGCCTTAGAAGATTTGCTCCTCAGCTGCCATCCCTGCAGTCCCCAAGCCTGCCTGGCACCAGCTTCCATTTCATATGTCATGGAGATGTCAGCTGTCCTCGAAAACCAGGAGTCCACACAGCTGGTAGGAGCTGCCCTGGGTGGATGGGCATGGGGAGAGTTTAGGGGCATGAGGGGCAGTGTCCTGGGGCAGCTCAGCCAAGGCCAGGGCTCAAGCCCTGCTCCCCTCACTCCCCAGCTCAGCGACCAGGACTGCTGGGCACCTGTGCAGTAGCTTGGAATGGGGTGGGGCTGGCAGCCAGGGTGCCACTGCCAGGGACAAGACACCAGCTCCTGGCTGCACTTCTGTTTCCCCCATCCCCTCCACACCTAACATGGCAGTCCCAAAGTCCAGGGCATGTGTCAAGGACAAAGGCAGAGGGAGGGGGGTGCAGAGGGTGCCTTACCCACTTTTCTCTACCAGTGGGAGCAGAGTTCAAAGGCTGCCCCAGAGTGCTGCTGACCACAGAAAGCCCCCCACTGAGGCTGGGGCAGCTCCTGAATGTCACCCCACATCTCCGTATCCTGGGAGGGCTGAGCACGGGCCTGGGAGTCCCTGCAGGAGATGGCCTCGTGTGCCCAGGAGGGTGAGCTCTGGACAGGGCAGCCGAGGGGAACCCACACGGCCCTCATTGCAGCCAAGCCCCAGACCCAGGGCCCCGCTGAGCCGGTGCCACGCGCCTCACCATATGGGCACAGGGCGGCTGTGGGGGGAGGAGCCGGAGTTGCCATGAGAACCCGCGCGCTGGCATTTCCTCTTTTGGGGAGGCTGAACCGCACTTCGCAGGCGGTGTAGGCTTCAGAATCCCATTTCTCTGTGTTTTTTAGGAAGGGGAAAAGGGCAGGGGAAGGGGGTGGAAAAAGGCAAGGAGGGAGAGAGAGAGTCAGACAGAGGGAGCAGGAGGGGAGGCGCAGAGCTGTCTGGGGCTGTGAGGGTTGATCAGGGACCTCTGCTCCCCAGAGCTCAGTCCAGGGCCGAAGTGGGGTCTGGAGTTCCCTCTGATTCAGTGTCCAGGCCTTGGGTAAACCTCTTCCTTAAATACACAGCCCTGCACCTTGCCTGAGATTCAAGTCAACTCTTCGGACCCTTTCTGGGTTCCTTACAGTCACCCCTCTCCCCTGAGTGCCCAGCAGAGAGGGTAGCCACACTGGAAGCAGCAGAGGGCAGAGGATGCAGGCCCTGCTCCCAGGGCCCCAGCAGGGGCAGGAGTCCACCCTAACCTGAGTCCACTGGGCTCTAGTAGCTCGGCAGTGGAACTCCACGTGGCCGGGGCAGACGTGGAAGGCTGCTTGGAGAACAGGAAACTACACAGGTGAGCAATGGAGAGGAGAAGGCTGGGAGGATGTGAGGAGCTGGCAGGAGAGGGTGGTATCCACCCGTCAACCCCACCTGTCTCGCCAGGGGCTGGGGCTGGGTGTTTGAGAACGCAGACTCGGGGGCAGACAGACCTGGGTGTGACTCTGGCTCCGTCTCTTCATACCCCTGGCAAATGAACCTCCTTAGGCCTCAGTTTCTCCAATCTGTAAGATGGGGATGGTGGCACCTACCTTGAAGGTTTCCTTTGGTGTGCAGCCGGTGAGGAGGCCAGAGTGGCTGTCCTTGAATGGCAGCCGCTGTTGGTATGGTCACTCAGGCCATGGTCGCCGGCATCTGCTGGGGACATAGGGAGGAGCGAATAGACACGTTCCAGATCCTAGAGGAGTGCCCACCCTGAGCAGAGGTGTGGCGGTGGGACCCAGCGTGGCCATGTTCGGGGAGGTGGCATTGTAGAGAGGGGCTATCCTGGCAGAGGAGAAGGTGGGATGGGAGCCTTCTCCCAAAGGCTATGCATGACAGTAGGCAGTTGGGGGCTGGGCCGAACCAGCCTGGGCCCCACCCAGGCCACATGGGCAGCTAAACTGGCCCCACGGAATCTCTAGCTCTTCTCCAGCTCCTCTTCCTGGACCTCACCTGCTGTGTCTGGCGCAACCAGCCCTCCTTCCAGGAAGTCCCCCTCCAGACCCTGCAAAATGCAGCTGCCATGAAGGGAGGCCACAGCACTGTGACATTGCCCTCAGAGCGTCCCTCGGTGTGTGACCCTCCGGACTGCCATTTCCCAGTTATAAATGGGATTACGGATGGCTGTTCTTCCATCCCCTGGGGGCTGAGTTGGCACCCATGAGATGAACGGGCAAGCCTCCCTTAAGGTGCGTCTAGGGAAAGCAGGAGTGAAGTCTGGCTATGTGCCCTTGAGCAGAGAGGAAAGGGGAGGGTAGAGCATCGGGGCCACCTCAGCTCTGGCTGGTGCCTCCAATAGCAACAGAGCTCAAGCATTGAGTCCTGCTCTGTGCCAAGATCTTCACATCTCATTTCATTTTTACAATAACCGGGGGAGTAGCATCATTTCCATTTGACACCGGATGAGAAGACCGAGGCTCAGAAAAGGACAGGAACTCACCCAGCTCTCTCGGCTAGTGGCCGCAGGGCCAGAGTTAGAACCTAGCACCGTCCAGCCCCAGAGCCCTTTCCATGACCTCTCCACGTCTTTCCCCTGCCTCCCTCCACCTCTCACACACTGAAGGCCCCCGTCCAGCATCTCCAGTGGGCCATAGTGAGGATTCCAGGGGCGCTGTGCTCAGTGAGGGATTGAAAATCAGGAGGAATAAGTGCTGAGACCCCAGCCTCAGTCCCTACCGGCGGGGCTCTCACAATACCTAGCCGGCCTGAGGCAGTCCCAGGACCCCTCTACTTAGGGAAGAGCATGGTCCCAGCATCTGATGGATTAAGACTGACACAACTTTGCACCCACTCACCCTGGTTCCCCCAGCAAGTTGCTGGACCTTTCTGAGCCTCCCTTTCATTATCCAGAAAATAGCGGCACTGGAGCAGTTAGGCGAAGCTAGGTTTTGCTGCAGTAACAAACAACCTCAAAATCTCAGAGATTTCAAACAGCTCACAGTCATTTCTCATCCCCATTCCAAGCATGGGATATCTGCTTCTCATTGTCACTGAGGACCCCAGGCTGAGGAAGTGCCTACCATCTCGACCTCTGCATCCAGTTACCAGGGTAGCAAGAAGAGGCATGGCCGAGGCCACCCTGGGTCTTAAAGCCTTCTCTTGTAAGTGACACTCATAATTTCCACTAACATGTCATTGGCCAAAACAAGTCACATGGCCATACCTAATGTTGAAGGGGACAGAGAATGGCAGTTCTGTGTGGAGCGCCTAAGAGAAAGAAAATTGGTATATTAGTTCACATCCCTTCATGATCACCACACGTGATCATGATCGCACCTTCCTGATCACATCCCTTCGTGATCGCCAGCACGCAGGGGACGCTGCGAACATTCAGTGAACTAAAGGGAACGGGACCTGGGCACACAGAAGGCGCCTAATAAATGTTACTCTTTTCCCCTCCACCCCCAGCTCCAAGGAGATCCAGCCCCCATTCCTTTCCGAGCCATCACTTTCGGATGGACTGTTAGGGTTGATGGGCACTCCCTACCTTGAGCAGGTAGACTTTTGCTTCTGGGGTAGAGACAAGTAGCAGCTTCCCCAGGGGCACATGGCATGGTGGCGGCTAAGGCAGGAAGCACGGACGGACACCCCTCACTGCCAGCCGAGTTACCTGCCCCCAGCCCAGTGCCTGGTTTAACAGATGAAAAAGCAGCAGATACCAGTAATCCCTTGACTTTATTAAGGGCTTCATAAGATCCAGATCAAATTACATCTCCTGCAATCGAACAGTTAATTCAATTCCACTGAACAAATGTTCCCTTCAATACCAAGAGGGCCTGGGGTGGTCTGGATGGCCCACCAGGCTGGGGACGCCCCTGTCACTCAGCAACTTCCCTCATTCCTCAGGAAGCCACCATCCTCCCTGGCTGGAGGCCACAGGTCTGCCCTAGAGTCTCAGGTCAGTTCAAGATGAATAGCCAAGGCCTGGTGAGGAGAGGACAGCGGGCAGGAACAGTGACTAAGGACTTTGGGGTCACTTGAGCCCACATGAACCTGGAGTAGCAGATGGGGCCTCGAGACCCCTGGAGTCCAGAGCCACCTTGACTGTCAACCCTCAATCCAAAACCACAAGGCTGTGTGACCTTGGGCAAGTCACTTTTCCTCTTTGGGCCTCAATCTCCCCAAATTAAAGGGTTGGCCTAGGTCCCTGTCCCCACCTTTGACATCGGGGTTCTGGGAGCTTCTTTGCCAACCTGGATTTCCCCCTCCCCCAATGTGAGGTGGCTCAAGTAGGAGAGAGTCGTGATCCATCCACCCTGCGTTGCCCCACACCCACTGGGCTGGGCCCTGAGGTCAAACCATGCACTCCCCCGGCAATAGTTCACAGTCAGGGAAGGAGACAGACAAAAGCCAGGTGGGGCGACAGAGGCACACTCCCTCCAGGAAGGCTCACTGGTCACCAGCCATGGCACAGCCTGGATAGGCTGTAGGTTAAGCCCAGTTTCCTTCCCTCCTCCACCAGTGTGCCAGCCATTGACATCACTGGGCTGGAAAAATCCAGGAGGACTCCCTGGTGACGGAGGAGTGGAAGCTGGACCCTGAATCGCTTAGCTGGGCAGAGATGGGAGCAGGTTCCAGGTGGAGAACAGCAGGAGCAACAGCTTAGAGGTAGGGTACGTCTGGAGTGGGTGTGAGTGACAGACATCATCTGGAGGATATATTGACACAGGGAAATGTGATTTCCGTGTTCTGGCAGTGCACACACACACATACATACACACACACACACACACTGCTTCCCCAGCTGCAGCTGTAGGTAAGAGATGTTGGAGTTGCTCGGGAAGACAGAAGAGCTGTCAGTCAAAATTTCATAGTGCAGAGAAGGGATCCCCCTGGAAGCCCTAGAAACGCTTCCAAGTCCCTGGCGACGCCCTGAAAGGAGCCCCCTTCTCCCCATTGAATCAATAATAGCAACAAGAATAGTAGTAAGTCTTTTGGGCACTTTATTGTTAATGAGGCACTTCGGTATCCGTCATCCTATTTGATCCCTGTATAGTGGCTCTGTGAGGCATTCTCTATCCCATTGATTCTCTGATTCACGGAGAAGACGAAGATCTTTCCAAAGATGGCGGGTCCTTGCACTGTTTCACTCTGTGGTCTATCCGTGCCTGCTTTTCAGGAGTCCCTTGGACCTTTGTAGGCTGGCATCTGCTCGGAGAGTGGATGGAACAGGGCTCTGGCATGAATGGGATGTAAATTCTGGATGGTCCACTCTGTGGCCTTTCTTGACTTCTCCAGAGTTTGAGACATGGCTCAACCTCAGCCCACAGTTCCTAAGGGCCTGGCCAAACCCAGAGACCCAAAACCCCAAACCTTAAGAGCAGAGCACTAAATCCCCAATTCCTCTAGAGCCCCTTTCCCCTGAAACAAGGGCAAAAGCAGCTAGTTCAACAGGTAAAGGGGTCAGCCACGCACTGCCCCAGACTGTGATGTCTTCACTTGCTGGGGTGGCTCATCGATCAAGCACCCTTGAGTTTGTATGAGCTTGTTCTTCATTTGAAGCTGTTTGGAAAGTGTGATTTCAAGGACTTCAAACTGTGAGGCTAGCTTCACACACTTCGGAATCATCGCTTATTCATTCAGAGCATGACTTAAAGAACTCTGAACACCTAGGTCCAATGTAGCGCCCTCTAGGTAGAAATTGACTGTGATCAGCCACTGCTTGATACAAATTTAGGATTTGTCATTTAACCGGAAGGAACTGTTACCACTTTTTCCAGATGTGCGTTGCCAGAAGCTCTGGGTATGCCCTGGGCCACCTGGTGTTAAGATTCTCCGGCCTCCTAGGCCAGTGACTTTTCCATTTGCTATTTTTAGGTCAGTTTGGTATCAATCACGTGCTTCATTCTAATGCAGCCTGTAACTTACCAGAAAGAGGATGTGAACGCCTCCTTAGAACTTCCGTGTAGCTTTCTGAGCACTGTTCATTCAGTCTTCTGTCATTCATTCATTTATTCAAAAAACATTTCTTGAATGGCAGGCTCTGGGATACAGCAGTGAAACAGACAGCAAGCTCACAGCTACCTTTCCACAAGTGGAGAACTCTATCCTCCCTGCAGTACCGTTTCCACCGAAAGTGGCCTCTGCGTGTGCACACAAATGCGTGACTCTGCCATTGCTACTTTTTTCCAATCAGGATTTTCCTTCTCTACACTCCTTTTCTGCCTGACCCCTGCCTTTGAAGCCCACCAGGGAGGCCAGATCCGCTCTGGACAAAGCCTCTGAAATGTCTACTGGCCCTACAGTAGCAGAGGCTGAGGGATGGGCTTGGGAGAGCCACTGGACCCAAGCCTCCACGCAGTGCCCTGTCCATGCCAGAGCCCAGACTCTCCCACCCTCTCTTTCCCATATCCCACCTCCCAGTCCTCAGCCCGTCATCTGTGTTAGCCATATACAGCCTCTGCCCCCTGTGACCACCCTGTAGGACTTCCTAGCGACCTCCAGCATACCTTCAGTCCCCACCTTCACCCCATCCCCATCTGGAGAGTCTCTATTTTTGGATGCAGCCCCCAGTCCCAGCCCAGCTTAGCCCCTCTACTGGGCAACTCTCCAGTCTGTCCTTGTCCCCACTGCAGGTGTGGCTTACAGATCAGGAGGGAGCGGGAGTTCACGACAAGGGTCCTGCCTAGATGCAGCCCAGCCCTGGCCTGTGGGTTCTGATGGGCTGACTCACACCGCTCAGCCCAGACAAACCTGTGGGGTCCAGGCTGCCTGCTGCCGGATGCCCGGGGTTGCTATGGCGACCCTCTGCCAGTCCTCCCTGCATGGAGACAATAAAAAATAATAGCAAGGACTATTTTATTCTGTGTCCCACCTGGGAGCCATTTAAGCCTCCTCACTCCTTTTGACACATAATACTTTTTTTTTTTTTTTTGCTTTTAAGATTATTTCTTCTGTTCCCCCTCACTCCAAACCTCCGTGGCATAGTCTCTGAGAGCCTCGAATCTTACACACACATGCACGCACGCGCACACACACACATGCTGTGCACATGCTCACACACCACGCGTAGACATCAAATCGGCTGCCCTGGTGCCTGTTAATTGGCAACAAGGCCCCACAGCCAGCCAGTCACCTTCACCTCACATCGTTCACCTCTTTACAGTTTGCAAAGCCCTTTTACCTCTGAGCTCGTGTGAGAACGTGTGGGTGGTATTTATCTCCTCTCCCCTTTCCACAGGAGAAGGTTGAGGCTGAGGATTGGGGCCACTGGCCAGAGTTACCCAGTGGCTGGGCGGACCTCGACCTGTCTTGCTGGCACTCGAGTTCTGTTTTGCCATAACCAACCCCCTGGGATGATAGAGTTGGTGGTAGGAGTGGGGCGGAAGGTCTCCACCCTTTCATCGTCTCCACCCTCCCCTTGGTGGCCATCACCTGCCCAGCCATGAGCAGCGTTGGGGGCGCCGCACTCTGGGGGCAGCCTGCAGGAGTGCAGCTTCAGCAAGAGTCCTGCCTGCCACACTGGATTCCAGAGCCCCTAACTGCCCTCTGGGTTTCCTTGGTTTCTGCCCTCCAGGCTAGAGACCTTCCCCAGTACCCCCACCCCTAGCTGACCCAGCTTTCTATCCTGACCCAGAAGCCAGAGTGCCGTACCCCTCAGCTCCTTCCTGCACCCCTTTCCTCCTCCAAATTGCTCTCTTCTTTCCACATGGTACCCCTGAATCTTTGCTCTCCTGGTCCCTGGGTGGAAATGACCTTGCTGTTTCTCCATGGTTACTTCCATCTCTGATGGTCGGTCCCATATTACAGATTCACTTGGGTATCTGTCTCAGCCTTACATTTTTACTACACACGGGCATTTCCGCTGACTGCACATGTGCGTATTTCCGTCAGCCACATGTATCTTTCATAAAGTCCTCTGTCTTACCAAAGAATGGGCATTTACATTGTACACAGGCATCAACACCCAACAGCTGAATTTATGAACATTTACATAGGCCACACATTTGCCTAGAACATTCCCATTTATATGACCATGTGTGTTGCTATTAAAACACATTTACATTGCCCAGCCAAGGACAGCTGTGGGTTTGCAGATGATACAGACTGCTCGCCTGTGTCACCGCTGTGTCTAGTCTGAATGGTCTCTCTTAGCTTGGAGGATTAAGGGTCATTTTTTGGATGTGTCTGAAAGGCGCTTCCCTATGTTTTGACTTGGGGTTCCACAGACCAGGACCCACAATGGCACATGCAGAGCTGAGGAGTTCTGGGATGTGTGTACAGGATTCCTGGAGGCCACTGGGGTGTGTGGCTGCAGGTTCGAGACGAACGCCTGGGTTCCTATTGTCTCTCTCCTTGGGAACTCTGTTTAGCAGGGCAGCAGGGAGAAGACTGGGGTCCCAGAAAATCAGGGGCCTGCCTGAAGTCTCCAGTCCTGGAGAACAGGGTGAACAAGAGGTGACCCTTGGGAAATGGGTGTGCCCTGGGCCATCATGGGTGAGTCAGTACGGTCCTGGGGGCCCCATTTATCCTACCTAGGGCTCCCTTTCATAACAGGGTCTCTGAGGCCCAAAGAGGTCAGGCCAGAGGCTGAGACAAGCTGGGCCTGGCTCTCTGTCCCCCCTCGGCCACACGCTGGGGCCAGGATCAGGCTGGGTCTTGCTGTGGCTGGAACTGCTGTTGAAGGTTCTTTTGGCAGCTGTCAACATGGGAGTAGAGCCCAGCCTTGGAGTAAGAACGTGGACCGATGTGGGTTCAGATCTTAGCCCTGCCACTTTCCAGCTGTCTGGGGAGTGAGGAAGGCGTACAGCTGACACAGTGGCCATGTACACAGCTGTGTGAGTGAACGTTGCCACTCCACTGGCCTGGCTGTGTGACAGTAGCTGGGCTGGTGACTTCCCTTCTCCGAGCCTCAGTTTTCCACTCTGTGCAACGTTGCCATAAGGGATCTGCCTCCCAGGTTCATTGCATGTGAAGTGCCTAGCACAGCGCCTGGAACACAGCCAGCATGCCTTCAACGCTAACTCTTATGGTTAATGTTAACAATGTCATTATTACTGTGTCTGGGTGATCGTGGGACTCAGTCTCCTCATCTGTAAAATGGGGTTAATGATGATACTGAGGGCCTCAGATGCCCACACCTGATACCAAAGTCCTCCCCCACTTACCAGCCTCTCTCCATGACTGCTGTCTGACTGCGCTGTCTTTCCCAAATGCCTCAGGGCAGAGCCCAGAGAGAGGGAGGAAGAAGGAGGCAAGGAGATAGATATCTCACCATCCGTCCATCAGTTAGCAATGGTGGCACCAATTTTCATAGAGAAGGAGAATGTGCAACGTAACCAAACAAATACTTCCTCGGTGACTCCAGCAGCCCAGCTGTTGCCTTCCAGGAAAAGCGCTGAGGGCTGAAAAGAAAATCAAGGGAACAATGAGAGAGAGACAAGGAAAGAAGAGAGGGAGGGGTGGGAGAGAAGGGCAAAGCAGCTAGGCATGAGAAGGGCATGGGGTGGGGAGCACAGAGGGGTGCCAGGTGTTCGCCCAGGACCTTGGGCAAGCTCCTTAGCCTCCCCATGCCCCTGTGTTCTCCCCCTGTAGAGTGAGGTTCCTCACAGAACCTTCCTCATAGGGCCACTGAGAGAATGACATGCGTAAGCGTCTGCTGACCCGGGGGAAAGGCGTAGATATCAGACGTGGTGACCATTTCCCAGGCTCTGTGGCGAGAGTATGCCTCCTTTCTGGGCCCAGTTTAGAAGAGCCCACCCTCCCTGGATGTCAGCTAATCCTGCCCAGTCACTTCTGAGTATCAAAGCTCCCATCCCTTCCTGGGTGCTCCTGGGGACAGAGAAGCCCCAGGTTGTGGGGGATGGCGATGGACAATCCTCAGGGCAGACCCTGGCAGGGGACAAGGTGGGTTTGTGCTCTGCCGCATCTGCCCCAGAAGAGAGGCTGGCCGGCCCCTGGTCTGTCCCTCCCGGAAGTGGGGGAACCCCAGCTTCCTGCCTGTGTGTGCTCCACCTGCTTACAGACTTGTGACCCGTATTTGCGGTGCAGAGAGGAGGGAAGATGCTACCAGTTGTAGCAGCGTCTCCTCCCTCCTCTCGCCTTCCCTGCCCCCTAGCCCTCTGGGTCACCATGACAGAGGGGCGCTGGGAGGCAGGACTCCTATGGGGATGAAGCCAGAGGGTACGTTGTGGGTGCTGTATCCAGGCTGGGCAGGCACCACCTCCACTCCATGGAGGCCCAGGTCCTCCGCCCGCTGCTGTGTGGCAGGGTGGGGTGGAGTCCCTTACAGGTCACGTGCCTGGACCAGGCACATTTCCTTGACGTGCAGCTAGATACGGGTGGGGACCATCAGTGCCTTTCCTGACTATTTTCCTACTTCACTGGGCCCAGAAGGTGGGGCAGGGGTGTGGCTGTATCTGCCCCTTGGCAGCTGGGGGTCTGCTCCATCATACGCCACCCGGCTCATGCCAAACGAAGCCCCTTCAGCCACTCTTTATCTCGCTCGCTCCCCAGCCCCTAAATGAGGCAGAGACCATCCCTGCTTTGCAGATGGAGAAACCAAGGCCTGCTCATGCACCCTGGGCTGCCAGCCACACCGAGGCCACCTGCGCCCCCAGGCAGTGGAGGTGTCTAAGGGGTGCTTGGGATCTTATAGCCCTGGGCTGTCCCCTTCATGCCTGAGTAAGGCTGGCTAATCTCCACCACAAAGGGAGAATTACCAGCAAGGCCTTGAGCTCTGCTCCTGTTTACACTTCAGTTCCCAGTGCACACCGCTGGCTTTGGGAAAGGCCACCAGCCCTTCTAGAGCGGGTCTGGAGCCAGCACCCTGGGGGGGACCGGGAGAGCGTGTGCAGGATGCAGAGTGCAGGCAGGTGTGGAACTGAGGCCCACGGACGCAGCAGCCCTGCATTCACCCGTCAGAGACCCACTGGCCTAGGGATGGGAGGACGAACACGGTAGCCCTGAATTTGTTCACGATGCTTTACACACTTCAGGCATTAGCTGGCATTTATCTTTAGCCATGAGGCGTGCACGCCCCCCTCCCGCCCAACCTTTGGCGCGTTAAGTAAATGTGAGAACTCTGATGCCAAGTTTCAGCATAGAAAGAGAGCCGGGCACTGGTCTGCTGAGCGGCCTGGGTAGCTCTGGGAGACCCTGTTCCACCCACCCCACGGTGTGCCCTGGGGCTGCTGCGCCAGCGTCTTGGGCTGTGATGTGTGGGGTCCCTGCAAGCTGGCTGGCCAGGGCTCCTTCCTCCCGGTGCCCTCAGCCCCTGGTGTGGGGAATGGGTGAGCACTGCTCCCTGCACCGCCCGTTCTGAGCGTATATGTTTGGGAGGAGGGGTGTCTAGAGGTGCGGAGAGGGGTCCACAGCCCGTGAGTCACCGGGAACTTCCTGAGAGCACACCAGGCCTCTCTCCCCCGCTCCTGATGAGCCACGCCACCGCCACCATGCAGGTATTTATGGCTGCTTTTCACGCCCCAGCAGGTGGTGTGAACACTCTGTGTCTGAGTGTAAATGCCCATGTTTGGATTGGAGACTGTGGGGAGCCCTCCCATCATCTGGGGCCTTCTATCTCCACCTCGGGCTGCCGGCCTGAGCCACATCCTTTACCCCATGGAGGAGAGCGCACCCAGGGGCCTCCATCCAACCCCAAACCACTCACCACCAGGGCTAGGCCTGGCTGCTGGTCCTGGCTCCATTAGTGCAACTTACCCCACCTCTCTTAGCCGCAATTTTCTGATCTGTGAAATGGGCACAGCAGCCACCTCTGCGTTTGCTGGAGGGATTGAGGGAGCCGGCCAGCGCTTTGTCCCTCAGCTTCCGAAGTGGCCAGTGAGAGGCCGGCCCGGGCTCAGCCCTGCTCTGGGGCCCATTTCCTGTCATACCCTGGGTCCACATCCTGGGCTCTCTCTTGCTTTCCCGGTGTCGCCAGCGCCTCCACCAATGCCATCCGTATTTCCCAGGTGACGGAGATACTGCAGGCAGGGGGTGGGCTCAGAAGAAGCAGGTAGATGCTCAAGCCTGTCTGGGAACCCCTGAAACCAGGGTACTCCTCTCGGCCACCTCCCCTGCAGGCTCAGGGCAGCCATGTTGCGGGGGGGGGCGGGGGGGTGTACTTCCAGGACAGCCTGGGCAGAGAAAGGCTGGAGAGACGGTGCAGCCCAGACACAGCTGCGGTCCCTCCCGCACAACTGGGAAGCCCTGAATGGGGGCCCGGGTGTTTTGCCTGTGGACTGATGGAGATGCAGAAAGGTCCTGCTTGAGACACCAACCCTGACACACACGACAGAGACACCACACACCTTTAACCTGACACATGCCACACAGATCTACAACACAACGTAGCTACGTATACCTCCTCAACTCCCCCAAAACAGACACGTTTGCAAAACATTCACGGCCGCCCCAGCTAGACTCACGGTCACAAGGGCTGTCCCCTGGAGGGCTCGTGAGTGCCGGACCCTGCCCCGCAGCTCTGATGGCTTCTCCCGGAGTGTCCTCATCACTCTGTGGAGCAGGTGCCACATTGAGGAATGAGGGCGGAGAGGGGGAGGGACTTGCCGAGTGCTCTGCCCAGAGTCCACATTCGTGAGGTTCTTGAGCCATTGCACCCCCATTTCCCCGTTTACTGCTGTCACCCCCTGCCCCATCCCATGCTGGAGCGGGATGAGGAGGGGAATGAAAAGCGTCCTCCCTGGAGACGGCATCAGACTCTTGGGAAGGAAGTTTTCCTGGGGCTTGCTGCCCCTGCGCCAGGGCTGCAGCTGCTACCATCTACGGGGTAAGCCCTGAATCATGGTGCCGGGGTGACTGCCTTCACGTGGCCACTCCCGCATGTGATGAGGGACTTTGTCAGACACCTTGCCCATAACCAAAGGGATGGCATGCTTAAGAATGGCAGGGAAGGGGCGGCAGGCCCTGGAGCCAGAAGGACATCAGCGGAAGCTCTGCAAGCCTGAGGCTCCCAGCCTTCCCCTCCCGCCATCCAACCCCGACGCCCCTCTCTGCCCTCCGTGTAACCAGACTATTGCTGGTGTCCCAGCAGCCCTTGTCAAGGTCCGACCTAGACTGGGAGGGGAGAGGGCCCTTCCTGCTGCGGACCTCCCTACCCTGAGGTTTGCCTCTGCCCCCAGTCCTGCCCCAGGGCCCCGGGTCTCCCCTGACCTCGCGGACAGCCCTGCTCTCCTGCCTGGTTGAGCCCCACATAGCTGTCCTGCTCCCCAGAACCATCCAGGGGGCCTGAAAGACATCATCCCCTTTCTGACCAGGCCACCCCAGCTGCCCCCCACCCTGATAAGCGGGTGACAGACAGGCAGGTGTCCAGGGTGCGGGGATTTCTGGGCAGGAGGAGAGCTCCTGGGAACGCCACACCACCACACCTCAGCAGCTGTCAAAGTGTGTGCTGAGTGTGAGTCTCGCCTCCTCCCAGGGCTGAGTCCAGCGGTGTGGGGAAAGGCAGCAGGCCCAGGCTCCACCCACTTCCTTGCTCACTTGCTGCATGCCCTCGGGCAGCTAAGGCGCCTCTCTGTGCATCTGCCAAAGAGGACTCGGTGGGATAGACCAAGGTTGCACAAGCGAGGTAAGGGGTACAGAGAGGACCCCTGGGACAACAGGCTCAAAGCGTATTTGATGAGAATTTTTGGGATCCCTCCTTTCCTCTGAGAGAGGAAACCACTTGCAGAAGTCATGCCTTACTGGGGGGATTTCAGGACCGGGAGAGGAGCCTGCCTGCTGCCCAGGCCCAAGTGACGGCCCCAGCCTTGCTCCTCATGTGGCATGGAGCAGATTATGGGGGCTATGAAGGGCTTCCTAGGGCCAGGTTGGGGAGAGGGGCACCTTCCCTAGGCCCAGACTGTCCTCCTTGCCTTAGTGTGGCCCTTGGCAGAGCTGAGCACTCCATGGGCACCTAAGTGCCCAAATGAGGCTGGCTGGCTCCACCTCCTGGAAAGGAACATGGCAGAGACTGCAGACCCCCAGCCTGAGGGAGAGTGGGCTTCTAAGCGCTTCACCCTGAACAGCCAAAATGCCAGCCCTCCCAACTGTTCTCTCCTCCTTCCTCCCTCTCCCCCACACCTTGGGCCTCTCCCTGTTGACAGCTCTGACTCCAGAGCCCTGCCTCTGTTTCCCTCCTCCACTCCCTGGGGGTGGGAGTTCCCCGTGCATGGTGAAGCCTAGGATGAACCAAGCCCTGGCACCGGACACCCTCACCCTCCGCAGCTGTCTCCCTCCCACTGCTGTCCTGGGCTCAGGTCTTAATGGAGCGGAAACAGCCAGGCAGAGGGGAAGCCTCATTAGGCCTGATCTAATTAGGTGCCCCTGAGGTGGGGGTGGAAGGGGGAGGTGGAGAGCGCCCCATTCATGAGGGCCTACTGCGCGCAAGAAATGTCACACGCATATGCTCTTACAGCCCTTCCCACAATCGCTTCTCGGCCTTTTGGCAATGATCAAGTGTAGTGTCTGTCTTATCAGAACTCTTCCCACAACCCTCCGAGATAGGCATGAGTATCCCCAGGTGGCACGAATGGAAAGTGGCTCCAAGGGGGCAGGTGACTTGCCCAGGACCACTCTGCCAGCAGGTGGCTTCCCTGGCATGTGCACCCTGAGTGTCCGGCCCCAGTGTCTGGTTCTTCCCAGTATCCCAGCTGGCCTCAGCCTACCAGGCTGGCGGGACCTCTGACTTCCTCTGTCACAGGTTTGTCCAGCTGCTGTCTGACACCGCAGTGCTGGGACAGTCAGAGTCCCGTTTCCTGGCTGACTGTGTGTCTGGGCCTCCTCTGTCTTCCAGGACCACCTGACTCCACAGTGGCTCAAGATGGTGGGAGACGGGTGTGGGGCCAGCCAGGCTCTCAGCCTCCTACCACGCCCACCCCTCATCTGTCTCCTGCTGTAATCAGGGAGGGTGTGGGGGGAGCCCATATAGTGCCAGAGGCCGGCCGCCCCTCCGTTAGTCTTAGCTAACAAGCTGTTTATGGGTGCGACATGACACCTGCTTTCTTCTTTATAACTTCAATAATTTATAGGCATATTAGCGGCCAAGCAGCTGCCCTGGGTCCCAGCCAGACGGGCTGGGGTGATGCAGCCGGGTGCCTCTGCCGATATTTAGTCTCTCCCACCATCAATTATTAAGGAGCCCTCCCCTCCTTCATTTTTGCACATAATTACATGCACCGTTACGGTTCGAACTCCCCTGCTCTAAATCTCTCTGGAGAGGGACCCAGCCTGCCCAACAGGACTGAGATGGCATGGGGACCCACCGGCTGGAGAAGAAGGCAGGCAGCCACCCGACCTGGGCGAGAGGTGGTGGCAGCCTCAGCCCCACAAACCCCTCAGCTGAGCCGGCACCTCCCTGGCCAGCAGGGGCCTTCCTCAGGGCTGGCTGTCTCTCCCTCTACCCCAGGGCCCAGCCTTTGCACCTGCTGTTCTGCCTGGAGCACCAGCCTCCACCTCCTGTGTGCCTGACTGATCCCGACTCATCCTTTGACTTTAGCTCAGCCATCACTTCCTCCGCGATGTCTGTCCTGCCTGCTGTGTGTATGCAGCCCCGCCCCGTCTTCTCCCACCTCAGCCTGGGCCACACCAGGTTGACTCTTGCCTGCCATACCATGGGCTTTGGGGCCCAGAGGAGAACTGTGGCAAATGTTTGGCATTTGATGAATGAGTGAATGATGAATGAATGAATGAAGAATGAATGAAGGAGGAAATGAATGGATGGATGCCTCCACCCGTCTCACCACCAGTGAGCCCACTGAAGCATTTGCCTTCACCTTCCTCTTCCAGGAAGCCTGTCCCATTTGCTCCACCTCCTCCAGACTCCTCCAGATTCTCCTGGTCTGGGCTGAGATCCCTCAGTGGACACCAAGGCCTGGTTCCTCCATCTGTGTCCCTAACACCAAACAGAGGACAGGTCAGAATGGAGGGAGCACATCCTGACAATCTCAGCTGTCGTTGTGACCTGGGAAAGTTGATCCTGTTCCTCACTGCTCAATGAGAATAATACCAGTCCCTACTTGACAGGGTGTGATTGAGACTTACATGAGATCATCTGTACAAGCACCTAGCGTGTGGCCTCGCATGTCATAGGCACTCAAGTGATATCCTCAGCCTCACCGCTGTCTGTGAATCGAGCCCATGTGAAACGGAACCATACCGAATTATGTTGGGTTGAATTGTCCTATTTACACCTTCTCCTGTCCACGCCTCCTTGTTTTTACTCTCCCCCTGCCATGCAGCTGGCACCAGGCTTGGCTCACAGGGTCTCTGCAAATATTGCAGACTGATGAATCCGTCAAGCCACACCTGTCAAGGGAAAGGGGTGAGTGTCTCCCAAGCTCCAGCCAGGGAGACAACGTGGACTCCTCCAAGTTCATGACAGAGTGAGGAACCAGGCCCTGGCTTCCCACTACACTGCAAAGCCCAGGAATAGCTCCCTGGATTCTGTGTGCCTCGGTTTCTCCCTCTGTAAGAAGGGTAATAACAGAAGGGAGCCCACAGCATTGCTGAAAAGGATCGAGTTGCTGAGTGAGTGGGTAACACACTTAGAACCGCTGTGCTGCTCTTGGCGTGGGCTTCAAAGTGTGGGGGGATCAGGATAGGCCTGACTCTGCCACCTCCCCCTTCTCTCACCCTAGAGGTGGCAGTCCCCTGGAATTGGTGTTGATCACTGTCCTTCGTGTTTGTATACTTTTCCTATATTTGTAGGTATCCATTTTCAGTTGATAGGGTTTGGGGCTTGTTTGTAAAGTTGATAGAAATGGTGTGCCTCGTACACATGTTTGTTTTCCCTCCGCACTGTGTTTGTGAAATCACCCCTGCTGCTGCAGGGAACTCCAGCGCACTGTGTTCGTTCCTGCGTAGCGTCTCACTGTGCGAATGTACCACGTTCTGTCCATTCCTTTTCCCGTGACTGGCATTGAGAGCATTTCCTGTTTTTCACTGTAGCAAACAGTCTTCGCCATGCGCGTTTCTCTGCTTGCCTTCTTGTGCTCATGCTTCAGGGAACGCTGGGTCGCAGAGTGTACATCTTTTACCTTTACTGGATAACCACAAGTTGCCCGCCCCCCCAAGAGCGGACGCTTCACCTACCTTATTTCAATGCCCCTGCCTCACTGGGAGAAAGGACTTACTATACCCATTTTACAGATGGAGCACGCGTTTCCTTACCTATTGCTACATAACAAATCACTCCGAAACTTAGCTCAAAACGGCAAATATTTATTACCTCCCAGTTTCCA
Organism: Ateles fusciceps; assembly: GCA_036589455.1. Taxonomy (NCBI): domain Eukaryota; kingdom Metazoa; phylum Chordata; class Mammalia; order Primates; family Atelidae; genus Ateles; species Ateles fusciceps. The sequence continues at coordinate 1,814,029 of JAZHEH010003038.1, read as the reverse complement.
CCAGTCGGGAATCCAGGTGAGGCTTAGCTGGGTCCCTCTACCTCTCACAAGGCTCCAATCTAGGCATCAGCAGGAGCTTCAGTCACCTCAAGGCTCAGATCAGAGAGGAGCTGCTTCCAAGCTCACTCCAGCAGCAATTGGAAGGTCTTGGGGCCTCATGGGGGGCTGACGAGAGACATCAGTTCCTTTCCATGTGGGCCTCTCGTAACATGGCAACTGTCCCTCCTCACAGCAAAAAGCAAGCAACCGAGAAAAGGTACCCAAGATGGAAACCACAGTTGTTTCGCAATCTAACCTCACAAGTGACATTAGCGTCACTTCTGCCATATTCTCTTCATTAAAAGTGGGTCCATTGACCCAGCCCATACTCAAGGCGGGGGAGAGGATTCCACAAGCAGAGAGGTACCGAAGGTAGGGACCACTGGGAGTCCTCGTAGGGGCTGCTGATCCCTGGGCAGCTGAGGCTCAGAGAGGTAAAGTGACTTGCTAGGGTGACACAGGAGTCAGAGACAGAGTCAGAACTGGAACCCAAAACTGCCTGGCCCTGATGCTGGGCACCTTTCAGCCACCATGCTGTTTTTGACTTAATAACAGGTTCCAACTTCAGTTAATAAACAAGTCTCTTGCACAATAGAACTTAAGGCAAGCGCTTAATGAATGGATTTGCTAATAGTGCTGCCTGTTTGCACACATTAGCTCAAATTCCCCCCGACATGATCCATGGGGACAGCCCGAGCCAGGCTCTCAGGAGGAGCCTGTCTGCCAAGCGCAGAGCCCAGGTTCCCATGGAGCCAGGGAGCCATCTCTCTACTACGTTTTCTATTTTTTTGCTGTTGTTGTTTTTCCTTCTAATTTAATTTTTTTAGTGGAGCGCACACTTTTCTTGACTTCTTAAGAACAGCTAACTGCATCCCACAGTAACTCAAGGTCAGGAATATTGGGTGTTTTCCCGGAGGGACTTCAGAGGGGAGTGCTGAGGTGCCCTTCACTGACTGACCCCAGACCAATTTATTGCTTCCTAGCCACTGTAGACACAGCAGCCAGGCCACCCAGCACAGAATGGCTGTGGCATCACTGAGTAGGGGCCAGGCCCAGACCTCACTTCTCTGCCAGGGCTCCTGCCTTGAGTCCTCCAAGAGCCTTTGAGCCTCCCCTGATTCCCAGTGAGATTCCCAGTAGGGGAGGCTGCTGACTACGTTGCTTCTAGACAAGTGACATATCACTGGTGCTGAAACATTTCCATGGAGGCATGGTGCCCGAAGCCCTAAGGTGAGAGGGAGTAAGAAATGTGAATTCAAGAGTGTCCCTGCCCCTACGCCCTGGCCCTCTTCTCTTAGGGGTATCCACTGGTCTTTCCTGATTAAGAGACTTCAGGCAGAAGTAATTTGCACACATCAGACCCTCCGGAATCAGGGCTGTGGGCTGGCTGTGGAAACTGGAGGAGACACAACATCAATTGATGGCCTCAGGGTGTTCCTCATTCTCAGGGGACAGAGAATGTGGTCCACGTGTCTCCGAGTGGCAATGCTGAAAAGAACCTTAGGATAAAGCCATGACTTTACAGAGGAGGGCTCGGGAGGCAGCCAGCGACCATGACAGTCAGTATGAGCCTTCACCTAAAAATACCTGCGTGTATCAAGCTCCTACTGCATCAGCATCAGGTAGATACGAGCCACACATTAAGTCAGGAGAGCCTCACCCCACCCTGTGAAACTGACATTATCTTACAGAGGAGGAAACTGAGACTCGGGAAGGTGCCAGGGACACACAGCCCTGCTCGAGGGGAAGATGAGGTTCTCAGAGCAGGTTTTTGGAAGGAGGGGGACACACAGGGAGCTGAATTGGAAGGGGAAAGGATTTGAGGAGCTGAGAAGGCTGTCCATGACAAGCATGAAGTAAGTGCCAGGGAAGAGGATGCCCCAGTTAAGTGGAGTGGGCCTCCCACACCCTTACCTTTGAGTCTTGGCCTCAGCCTGCACCCATCACGGATGCTCCCTGGGAACCAGCATGTCTCCACACCAACTTGGGCCAGCCACTATGGGGAGAGGCCCCCTCCAGGTGAGCCCCTGTGCCTTCCCCATGTTGGCTATCCCATGCAGGATGTGGAGGATCCAGACTTGGGGAGCACTGGACGAGGGACCTTCCTTTAAGATACCCAGGCCCGACCCTTTGTGACATGCTTACATGGGAAGCTGGTGTCCCCAGGTGCCCATTGACTCTTGAGGAGGGGGTTAGGAGGGGGCAGGAAGGCTTTATACCACATCTCCAGGACCACCTCCAGGAAGGGACTGTCCCGCTAGCCCCTCAGGGGCCTCCATCCCTGGCTGGCCTCCACCATGCACCGGTGCAGGGCCTGACCTATGGATTTTCTGCCACTTCTCGATCCGCTTCACTCCAGCCTAGTATTTCATTTTACCGCAGCCCCAGCAACCCCGGCGTGGAGGGCTGTGAGAGCTGAGTGGGGGCTGGGGTCTCTGTGATGGCTTCCAGAGGCTGCACAGCCCCCAGCTTCCATGCTTCAGCGTTTTAGGGACTCAGGGTCATCCAAAGAGCCCTGAGCTTAGACATCCCCCCAGGGCAACCCCCTCATTGAATAGCCTGGAAAACTTTGGCCTAGGGAGGGGCTATGACCCTCTCAAGGTCACACAGCAAGTTAACAAGTTGGCTTGTGGCATACAGTAGCACCCAGCTCCACAGGGCCCCCCAGCTGGGTACCAGCTCCACTTCCCTCCCCCAGCCCTACTCCACACCCAGTGCTGCCTGCCCAACCCCCGCTCGCCTCCCAGGCTCCTGGTCTCGGTTTTTCTTGCTAATTAGAGGTCTCAGCAATGACTCTGCTGTCCCAGCCATTTTAGAGCCGTCATTAATTTCAAGTGCCTTCAGAAATCATCATCATCGTAAAACCCTGGGAGCTGCTGGGATGCCGGTGGCTAGGACCAGCATAGAGCAGGCATGCAGGCAGGCCTGGTGTGCCACCCTCTCCTTTCTGTGCCCAGGGGGACCCTTGGCCCTTGCCCCAGCTCCGCCTCCTGCCTCCTCAGCCTCTCACAGTGAGAGGAGAGCAGGACTAGGGCTCTGACATCAGATATACACAGAGCTTCAAAGCCCAGCTCTAACTCTTATGCACAGAGTGGGCCTGAGCAAGTCACCAGCCCTCCAGAGCCTCGGTCTTTTCATCTGTACAGTAGGGACAGCGATGCCAGTCTTGCAGAGACACGAAGTTGTGAAGTGTAGCTGAGTCTGGTTTACAGTAAGGGCTGAGTGCATGTTGGAGGGTCTTATCCCCTCCTCCTGTGTTCCCTGGCAAACCCATCCCCGCTCGCCGCTTTGCTGTGAGTACTCAGGCTGGCTTGCTCCAGCTACCGGCTCCTGCTGTATCAGGACTTGCTGAGTTCTCAGCCTGCAGCCAGGGTCTGCTGTGTGCCCACCCATGAGACACGCAGTCTCAGACCTGCTCTTGGGAGCTCCTAGTCTGAGGTCAGAGGGAAAAGATTAGGGCCCTGCCTCTAAGGTCATTTCAGTCTGGGGCAAGTAGGCAGGAATAGAAGAAATGGGTCTTGGTTAGGTTTTGAAGCACAGATAGAAACCAGGGAGAGGGCATGCCACGAGGGTGGTCCAGTAGGCATGAAGGCCTAGGGTGCAGGGGAACGCTCTTCAGCTGGAGCTCCTGGATATGGTCCCCTGGTTGTGCCAGAGAAGACTTGGACTGGGCCATGCTGATGTGTCACATTCTCCATGGCCCTGGGACCCCTGAGAGGGCTCTGCTGGGGACCACCACACCCCACAGGAGAGGAGAGAGGTATCCTCCTCCACAGCTCATGCAGAGGTATCTGACTGAGTGGGGACCCAGTGACACACCTCCCTTTCCTGGAGTCTCTGGGTGACAAGATCAGGGGCCCATACTCTCACCAGGCTTAAGCTAGGCCCTCAAAAAGGCCTCTCTTCCAAGTTGTTCCCCCCCAAATCTCCCCTATCCCCATCGTTTCCATTGGAATAAAACAAGGAGAGCTGGGAGGGGTCACGTCTTTTGGAGACAAAGGGAAGGGGAATGGCTCGGATGCCACTGACAGCGGAGAACGGAGGCCCAGGGGCCCTCCTCCCAGACGCAGCTCTTCGGCCATCCCTGCTGCCCCCCAGGCGCGGAGGGATCATTGTGAGGCCAGAGTACCCCACCCCAGGATCCCGGCTTCCTCAGGTGGCACCTGGGGGTTGGGAAGTAGAAGCAGTGGGCTTTCCCCCCATTTCTCCGCCGAGATCACTGAGGCAGAGAGCAGGTGAGTCGGGGGCGGAGAGATGTGGTGGCCGCGCCTTGCCTGCGTCAGTCACCGCACCAGGAATAGCCCTCGCCCCCGCCCCCGCCCCCCAGCGGGTCTGCGCGCCCGCCGGGTGCCTGGCGGAGCCTTTACGCAGGAGCCAGCGAACGTCTATTCCTGTCGGGCTGGTGGGAGGAGGCGGCGCAGGAGGGCGGAGCACGGGTAGCTCGCAAATAGCCGGGGTGGGGGGCTGGGGAGTCTGGGGAGGGGTCCAGGCAGCGGGGGAGTTGAGGCACCGGGAGCCGCCTGCGCTGGGCTCTGAGTGAGGGGACCCCTGTGCTCTCCTCCCCCGCTTCCCCGCCCACCTTTAAGTCCCTCTGCCGAGCCTGCCCCCTGCTGGTCCACTCAGCCCTAGAAGGCGAGTTCAATTCCCTTTCCATGCCTTTGCTGGCTGTGTGACCATGGGCAGGGCCTGGAACCTCTCTGGGCCTGGGCTTTTCTCCCTCTGTCACAGGGAGACAATAGTGCCGCCCCCAGAGTTGCTGGAGGGTGAACATAGAGTTCACAGCAGAGCATAGCACGGACACCTGCTCGGAGGGGGCTGTAGCTAGGCCTAAGATGAGGACGGGCATAGACACAGGAGACAGGAGAAGGTGCTCCAGACGGGACTGTCCAGAGCAACGGTGCGCCAGAGAGGCAGAGAAGCGCCCAGAAATGGCGCAGCTGGAACAGAAGGTCTGTGCAAGCCTGTGGGCTGTGTGTGAGGCTGAACAGCGGAGAAGCAAGGTGCTGCTGGGGGTGGGGGAGAGGTCCCTCCGTGGCAGCCAGGCATCTCTGCAGTGATGTCCGGCAGGCTCCCCGGGAGAGGGGTGGCATTAGAAGTGGGATTGCAGAGTCTGCCCCAGAATCGGACAGGCTTTGGGCTAGATCACCTCCTCCCCAGCCTCAGCTGCCCCTGTGGACTCAAGGTATCAGCATTCATGTGCTAACGGGGTGTTCGCAGCAGTGGAGAAGGGATGGCTGTGCCGGGTGCTGTCAGCGTGGATGGTTATTCTGATAAAACCGGCTTGGTGTTAAAGGGCGTCTGGCTTCAAGGAGATGGAGGGGTAGTACAGGGAAAAGGTGAGGTCCTGAGGGTGGTGATCTACTCGGCTGGCTTTGCCAAGACATCCCTGCTGGCCTAGTCTCTGTATCTGCGGGTCAAGGAGGGTCTGGATCTCCGAGGAGAGGTCCCATTCCTTGGGCCCATCCGAAGTTGTGGCCTCAGCCGAGCATCCTCGGGACCGTTCCGGAGGAGGATGGGGAACAGTGAAGCCCAGACGGAGGCTCTGCGCTGCCCTCTGCTGGCCGCTGGGTGCAGGGCCTCCGGAACGCGCGGGCCAGAGAGGCCTGCCGCCCTCTGCTGGGCAGGAAGCCAGGCTGGGCGGGGACCCCCGCCGCAAGGAGGTACGCGAGACCCCGCTCCTGGGTAGAGCCACCGGGCCAGCGCGGCTTCCTCGCCGTCCCCTGGAGCTTCCCGTTCGGCCTGCCTCGCCCTCCCGCTGCCAGGATGCGGGTGTTCCAGGCTCGCGGACTTTCCGAGAGGAGGGGGACAGGGCCAGGTCGGGGGCTCTGGGTCAGCCTCCCCCTGCCGTCCTCCAAACAACCCTGTTCGGGTGGGGAGCCCTGTCCGTCCTCCTGTGTGTGTTCGTCCACAGCCCAGTTAACACGTGTAGACATACTGGCGCGCTCACATGCACACGCATGTGGCCACACAAAATCACACACAACGGCGTGCGCGCACACACCCAGGGAGGACCGCACGCCGGGCTCCCCCGGGACCGGCTGGCCCGGGACTCGCCCGGAGCCCCGGACCCAGAGGGGCGCGGCCGTGTGCGGAGCTGGAGCGCCGGGCTGGTGGCCCCTCGCCTGCGCCCCCCGACTTGCTTCGCTGCCCCCTACGTGCAGGGCAGCAGCTGCGGCGCTCCTCGCTCTCGCCCCCTCCGCTGAAAGGAGTCGAGCCCCCCCCCCACCAGGTTTTGCGGCCGCGCCTTCTCCTCCCCCGCCCGGCTCCCGCCTGCTCGCACGCTCCCTCCTCCCCGGTCCCTCCTCCCTCCCTGGCTCGCTCCTGGCGCTCCCTCCCCGCGCCGCTGCAGAGCGCGGAGCCCGAGCGGGAGCCGGCGCGGGAGCCGGAGCGGGCGGCGGGCGACAGCGCAGGCGGCGGCGGCGGTGGGTCTCCGTCCCGGCCCCGGAGGGCGCGGAGTCCCCACCCGCGCCGCTCCGGCCCCTCTCCCGACGCGGGGCGCCGAGCAGCATGCGCGGCCGCTGCCCGCCGGCCCCGGCCCCGCGGCGGAGCGCCCCCCGGCCTCGACCCCGGGCCCAGCGGCAGAGGCGGCGGCGGCGGCTCCGGGCCGGCCCGGGGCGCAGAACCAGGCTCGCGGATCCCGCGTCGCGCGTCTTGAGCGCGCCTGCCCCCTCCGCCCGCCGGGGCCGCGGCCTCCCACCTCCCCCACTCCCCAAGCCCCGGCCCCGACTCCGGCTCGGCTCCCGCCCGCGCGGGGCGGACAGACGGACAGCCAGCCCCGCGAGGGCGCACGGACTGCCGGGCGGAGGTGTCAGAAGAGGAGGAGACGGAGGAGGGGGCTGGGCAGGGGCTGGGGCCCAGCCGGGCCGGCGGGAGAGACATGCGATTGGTGACCGAGCCGAGCGGACCGAAGGCGCGCCCGAGATGCAGGTGAGCCTGGCGGCCGCGGCCAAACCCCAAACGGGCAGCCCGGGCGGCAAGCGTCCCTGGGGACTGCTGTCGGCCCTGGTTGCGCCCTCCTGGGGTTGCGGGGCACCCCGGTACCACCCAGACCTCCTTTGGGGTCACAGGCCTGATTTCCCCCTCAACCCTCAGAAATGAAGATTCTTCCTTTCCCACACCCCTCCCTCCAACCCTAACAAATTCCGGGTTTGTAAGCTGGGACCCCGGAGCTGGGGAGGACCCCCCCCCACGGGTGATCCAGTACTGCTCTCCCCTTCCTGTCCCCCCCTCCCGTTCTGAGCATTGGTCACTCTAGAGGGTAAGCCCCCTGCTCAGCCCTGGGGTGGGTACCTCCCTTCGTGGACCCCAGGTGCCCCCAGGCAGCCCCCACCAGCGCCAGACACTCCCTAGCTGGTGGACACAGGTCAGGGACTGGGTTTCTCCACAAGCTGCAGCCTGGATGGCAGCTCCCCCGACACACAAGCATCGCCCCTTTCCAGCTCTGCCCTGTGAAAAGGAGATGAGGAGTAGGGAGAATGGAGGAGAGGAAGTTGGGGACCAGGAGAACCAGGAACCCTTTAGGGGCCTCCCCTTTGTCTGCCTTCAGAGCGGGCTCTCACCTCCGCCTGCCCCACTTTTCATTCTAAGGCAGAGCGGGTGGGAGGTGGGAACCAGCTGAGAAGAGGGAGGTGAGGAGGGAGCCTCCTGCTCCCCCTCACACCCTTTTCGGGATGGGCTGTGGGCTCTCTGCTCTCAAGGCATGCCAGAAGATGTGTCCCTCCGGGCGGATTCCACTTTGAGGAGGAGGGGTGGGGCCAGGCCAGTGGGCAGCCCCCTCCTGGTTCCTGCTAGGGTCGCAGCCCAGCCTGGTCCACCCCAGCTGTGCCGACACCTCCTCTTTGTTCTCAGAGGCCTTGGGGTTGGGGTGGGGGAGAAGGGGTACCTAGGAGGATGGGAACAGCTCTGTCCCGGAGGTGGGGGGGGTGGGAGTGCAGGAGGCCCTGAGCCAGTGGGGGCTGTGGCATCTGGACAGCCCCTTCCTGCTCGGCCAGCCCTCCCTCGGTCCTGTGCTTGGCTTGGGCAGCCAGAGGGCGCATAGCCCAGCCTGGCGGCGGCTCTGGGCTCAACTCTGCTGGTCATTATGCCAGCGACTTCAGCACCAGTGCCTCCCCTTCCCAGGGAGCAATAAGCCGTGGCACCTAGGCGGCAGAGAGCCTGGGGCTTCCCCAGATCCAGCACAGAGTGTCAGTGAGGAGAAGAGGGCCAGCTGCTCCCAGACCTTTTGTCCTCGTGTAAGCCAGGAAGGAGCTCGAAATCCTCACGCCTCTGGGAAGGCGCTAGCAGCAGGTCTACTGGGACGGCATGCCTGTCCTTCCTGCTTTCCACCCGTGGCCTGAGGTGGGAGGGAGAGGGTACAGGGTGACACGGGGAGAGACCAAGAACTCCTTGGAACCATGCTGAAAGAGGGCACAGGCTCAGATCCGGGCTGCCAGCAGCATCCAGCTGCCCCTCCTGGAAGGGGCTTAGCGAAGGCTGGGACGGGCCCCCACCACCCTACCCACCCTCTGCCAATTTAAGTATGAGGCCCTGGGGAGGGCTTGGTCAAAGCTGCAGTCTTCCCCCAGGGTCTGGAGTTAGAGTGGGAACCAGCTTTTAGGGGGATGGGCATGTGCTAGAAGCCAGGGTCCCATGGCCTGCGGGCTGAGGGGCCCTGTGTGACTGGGACGGAGGTGGAGGGACGGAGGTGGAGAGACTACTTACTCTACCCCAGTCCTCTTTTGTCTGGGTTTATCTCCATCCTCCGCCCTCTGGCCATCCATTTTTCCTATACTGGGTATTGCTTTCTAAAACCCAGACTCCCAGAGGGATACCTCCCCACACCCCACCCCCCAAAAGCAACTTCTTGTGCAGGTGGGTGGTGGCTCTGCATGGAGCCCGTCGGGGTCCCTGGTGCCAGTGATGGCTCGTGTGTGCTGCTGCTCTTCAGGCGCCTGCGGAAGCAGGTATCTGGGGGAGCACAGTTGGGGTTGGGTGTGTTTCTTTGGGAAGTGAGGCAGCGAAGGCATTCTTGCAGGGTCCCCACAGAAGCATGAGGGCTCGTGTCGGGTGAAGGGTGGAGGAAGTGGAGCCAGGGAAGGGCCAGGGAGGGGGAGGCAGTAGGCGTGGTGGTATCACAGTCAGGGCCTTAGTTTGCTGGCGGGAGTGTCTTGGGCTCGCTGTCCTGCATGTGGCACTCTGTGGAAATGGCCTCCCAGCCCCTATGGTTAGCTTTTGACGGCTTTCTGTTCTGTTTCCTCCGGTTCCTCCTCGTATCCCCCCATCCTCACCTGACTTAGCACTGCACCCCCTCACAAGAGTCCCTCTCCTCTCCTTCTCCTGACCCCCCTCCGCCAAGAAGCCTCTCTGACTGCTTCAAGTCACTGACCCCCCCTTCTCTAGGCACTCACAGCACAGAGCCACACTTGTTTGCACTGAATATGGGTTTGCAGCCCATTCACGCATGCATTTGTTCTGTACCTCCTAGCCAAGCTGCCTGCTCAGCTCTGGGCTAAGCGTGGTCTGCCTTGAACACCCTGGGCAATCCTAGTACCCTTCCTTTGGCCCTCATCTGTGGCCCCTGGGATGGGACAGACCCTTGGAGGTACCAGGGAATAACTCTTGGCTAGTGGCAAGGAGTACCTGTGCGTAAATGCGCAGAGCTAGATGCTGTCAAAGGTGCTTCAGGCGGGAGTTGGAAAGAGACTAACGGGGACACAGTAGCCCACATGGACACTCAGAGAAGGATGGATTTCTCCCTGGAGGTCGAGGTTGTCAGAGCTGCTTTAGGAAGAGAGGGAGACTGGCTGAGTCCTAGGGAAGTAGCAGACTTTGCAGAGACCCAAAGCAGGGGGACTCCAGAATCGGGGAAGTTTTTTTGTAGAAAGAGTGTGAGAAGGCAGGTTCATTTCGCAATACATGTGAGGCATTCTTGATGCGGCCCTTTGTTTAGTTGTGGAATGAATAAATGAATGAATGAATGAGCGAACGAATAAATATCCCTGGGTACTGTGGGCTCAGTAGGGCTGTGCTGACAACAGTCTACTTGTGTGTGTTCCGTGTCTTCAATGTTATTTCATAGTGAATTTGTTAAGAGTGTAGACCCTGGAGCCACTGTAGACTCTGGGGCCACGTTAGACTCTGGGGCCACTGTAGACCCTGGGGCTACTGTAGACCCTGGAGCCACTGTAGACTCTGGGGCCACTGTAGACCCTGGAGCCACTGTAGACTCTGGGGCCACTGTAGACCCTGGAGCCACTGTAGACCCTGGGGCCACTGTAGACCCTGGAGCCACTATAGACCCTGGGCTCAAGTCTCAGCTCCACCACTGCCTAGCTCTGTGACTTTGGGCAAGTTACTTAATCTCTCTGGGCCTGTCTCTTATCCATAAAGTGAGGGTAACAAAAGCACCTACCTCAAGGGAAGACGTGACAGTTAGGTGTACTAACATAAGCAAAACATTTAGAACAGCGCCTGGTAATGTTCGGAAGTGCTAGGTACCCTTCCTAAGTGCTAACGACTCATAGTTTACATGGTGATACGCTCATGATCTTATCCTTGTAGGTGGTAGGTGCAGAGGTTTGATTTTATACCTGAGAAAACAGAGCCAGCGAGGTGGAGTGACTTGCTCTAAATCCCCAGCTCGCAAGTCTGGGGTTCAGTCTAGAACGCCTTCTTCCTGGCCTCTGGCCTGGGGCTCTTACTCACTGACCTGGGCCTAGCCTGTTAATTCATGCAGGCATTTAGGATTAATAATCATAGTAGCAGAACGCCGTGGCCCTACTCCACTCAAACACCGGCACTCAATAATGAGGTACCTCTTCCCATGTGCTCCGTACACCCCTTCCCTTCACCTCTTTTTCAGTGACTACCTAAATTATGTATTTAACAATCTCTTGCCTCTTTAAAATTATATTTAAATATTTATAAGTAGTTCAGTTTTAGTTATTTTTGAACTTCATAAAAAGAGCATGAACCACATGCAGTCCTCTGAAATTTGCTTTTTTCTTCATCACATATAAGCTTCATCTGTGTTATTGCAAATAATAGTAGGTGTAGCTCATTTTCACTGATGTATAATGTTCCGCCATGCGATCATAAAAGTGTTATTTCACATTCTCCTGCCAATGGACATTTAGGTTATTTCCATGTTTTGCTCTTACAAACAGTGCTGCCAAAAACCTTCTCATCCCATCTCTGAGACAATGGGCAGTGTCTCTGGGGCACACAGCTAGGAGCAGGATTGCTGGCCTGTAGGGCATGTTTGCATTCAGCCTTACTAGGATATTTGCCAAAGCGTTTTCCAAATTGGTTAGACCCGTTCATCGTCCCCCCCAGCAGGAGAGGAGTGTTCTCATCGCACCCCGTCCTGATCAACACTCGGTATTGTCAGGGGCCTTGATTTTTACTGATTGAATGAATGTAAGATGGTATTTCATGGTGGCCTTGATTTGCAATTCTGGAATTGGGGTTTCTGGTGTATGAAATGGGGGTTGAGATGGGCAGCAGCCAGTGTGTCCTGGGTACCACTAAGCAGTCATCCCATCAGCACCCGTTCCCCCAATTGTGGGGGTGCTGCCCTACCATCCTTGAAGTCTGGGATGGATACGAGCAATCAGGGAGGACTCCACAAGCAAATGGGATGAAGGAGGAGCGAGAAGGGCTTAAGTCCCTTCATGTTTAGTGCAAACAAACGGCAGCAAATTCCAGGAACCCCAGAGGCTTCATGTTCACCCCAGGATGGGAAAGAGTGGTCCTAGCTTAGGACGTGGAGGGAGCCTGTGTTTTATTTTTTTAGCATCCCCCCACCTCCTGCACAGCCCCCTGGACACTTGACGTGAGGCCTGGCACCGGCGAGCTCTTAATAAGTCTGGTGACCCAGGGAATGAGCACCGGATGGGACAAATGTGTGCTTGCTCCTTCTGCGTTCTCACTTCCTTGGGGAGTCCTCTCTGACGGCTCTTTCTCATGGATCGAATGAGGGGTGGCTGAGCAAGGTGACTCCGGGGCCTTGCAGGGCCCCCACCCGCGAGGCCCTCCAGACCCCTGATGGCCCAGAGGGGCTGAGAAGCCGCGTGCTGGCAGGCTAATTTGGAGCAGCTCCCTCTGCCAGCCTGGTGCACCAACGATTGATTCCACGCTGCCTTTCCCGCCTGGACCTGGGCCCCCGGAGCTGGTTAAAGACGAGCGCCAGGGCTGGCGGAATAATTATGCCTATTTCATGTGACTCCCAAATTGATTGCCGCCAGGGTGACATTACCAGGGCATCGTGCCTCGTCTCCAACCTCTTATTACATGTTATTAGGGTGTGTGGTGTGTGTGTTTTTCTATTTTTTCCTGTTTTGGGGAATTAATCTCTCTCTGCCACCTCCTCTGCTTCCCTCTGCAGAGAACCTGCTCTCGGCTTGGGGAGTGGGTGGGGGCCTGGCCAACCTGCTGCTTCTGCCTGGCCCAGCGCAGGGCTGTAGATGCAGGGGGGCGGCGGGGCGAGCAGGCCATCTCAAGTCCCTTTGCTTGGGTGCAACACAGGGGCATCTCGGAGCTGAGAGGGGCTACTGAGGTGTGGCTCCTAGCAGAGGAGGCCTCCTGCAGTCGCCTCGATCCATGGCCTCAGCTTGCATAACTCCCATGACGGGCTGCTCACTTACTCCTGAGGCAGCTCTCCTGTCCTGAGCCATCTAATCCAATGTCCCTCTAATGTCCCATCGGGTTCCCCACATGGGCTGAACGGCCTCCCCTGGGAGCTCACCCATGGGTATTGGCTCCGCTGTCCAGGCCTGCAGTGGACCTTTGCAGCCTCTGCCTTGATACGCTCCTTAGACATCCGCAGAGGTGCCAGTTCTCCCCCCAAGTCTGGGCTTCTTATGAACGGGCAGCTGGGTGGTGGCATCCGCTGTGCCTGAACAGGACACACCTCCTGTATGCCTGGCTGGAGGCTCCATCACCTCCTGGGTACTGGGCTCAGTTTACCAGGTTGGTAAAATGGACTCTGGCAATGGCACGGCCAGGATTCATTTGAGCAGAGAGGGCTTTGAACTGCCGGGGCTGTGAGAGAGGCAAGTGGTTTTTTTTTTTGCAATCTGCCTGTCCGTGTTATACAGAACTCACTGGACTTTGGTTTGTGATGTTTCAGAGGGTTATTTTTCAATCTTTTCCCCTTTCGAGGCAGAATCACCCAAACTTTCACCTGTCCCTGAGTAAGCCCCGCCATGGGGTGGCCGTGTGACCCTTGCAAGGTGTGGGGAGAGAAGGTGGCTGTGGTTGGGAGGCTGGAGTCCTTCCTAGGCCCTAGCCCGGAGATGCTGTGGGACCTTGGGCAAGTCCCTGATGCTCCTGGGCTTCAGTTTCTTCATCTGTGTGAGAGTCTCGAAGGGTGTTATGCCTTTGGAGCCAGACAAGTGCAGGACTTCGGGCAGGTGAACTAACGTCTCGGAGCCTCAGTTTCCTTACCAGTGAAGTGAGCGCGTAACGTGGTGAGGCTTGGTGGGGTCGTTCAGCAAAGCACTTAGTATGCGTGCTGCGTATAAACGTCTCTTCCCTTCCCTTCCTTCTCCCTGCACTCTCCGCCCCAGCAGTGTGAAGTCTGCAGTCCCCCGCTTCCCAGTGAGGAATTTGTGGGCCCCAGAGGTAAAGCCACTTGCCCAAGATCACACAGCTCAGCAGGCCCTTGAACCTGAGTCAGAGGGAGGCAGTAGAGGAGTGGGCGCGACCGCCCGGGCTCTGCCTGCCTCAGGCCCAGGCCCAGCTCTGCCTCTCATCACTGTGGGACTTTGGGCGAGGTGCGTCACCTCTCGGCACCTCGGTTCTCTAATCCGTGAAATGGGGATCATACCAGCCTCTTATGGAGATCAAACAGCTTCACACCTGGCGCATAGCCAGTGCTATGTTAGTGTTAGCTTGGGGGGAAAAAAGGTACTATAGGGGGAGTGATGGAGAGCATGGGCTCCGGAGCCAGCGCGCTGGGGCTCAAACCGTGAACGCTGACCTGAGCAAACTACAGAACACCTTTATGCTT